>JAHRHZ010000144.1:95784148-95808009 GCA_024137785.1 Ginglymostoma cirratum
CCCTTCATCAGAAAATCATTTTCTGATGAAGGGTTTAGGCCCGAAACGTCAAGTTTTCCTGCTCCTATGATGCTGCTTGACCTGCTGTGTTCATCCAGCCCCATGCCTGTTATCTAAGATCATGAGAGGCATGGCTACGGTGAATGTACTCAGCCTTTTGCCCAGGGGAAATTTAGGGGAATTGAGGACTGGAGGGCATCAGTTTAAGGTAAGAGGGGAAAGAATACATGGGAACCTGAGGGGCAACTTTTTTACACAGAGGGTGGTACGCATATGGAGTAAGCTGTCAGCGGAAGTGGTTGAGGCAGGTACATTAACAACGTTTATAATGCATTTGGACGAATGCGTGGAAAGGAAAGGTTAAGAAGAATATGGGCCAAGTGCAGGGAAATGGGGTTAGCATAGATGGACATTTTGGTCTCCTTGGACCAGTTTGGGCCAAAGGGCCTGTCTCTGTGCCGTAGGATTCTCTGACTCTATGACTATGACTTCTCTCCCTCTACCTCCACCATCATGCTGTTTAACTGCCTGGGAGTCAATCAGAGAGTTAGTGACATGCTGAAGATCACTGGCATTCACAACTATTCAAAATTGCATATACCAATCAGAAATGTGTTGCTGTTTGAATCTTTCGCTGCACACACCAGTGCCATGGTGTCTTATCTCTCCTTCCCCATTATTTACAAACCAAAAGAGTAAATGCGGCACACAATGGGTTGCAGTAACTTGTTTTGAGAAGCGCAGCAAATCATTTCAAAGTCCTTGGTTTTAAAACAGCCCTTACCCATTTTAATCCACAGTCAAGGATATTTAAAAATAAAAGTTGCACTCTCTACAAAAGGAATAAGACAGTTTGGAAATATTTGCTATAAATATTAAAAAAAACAGAGATTCAACCTTTACTTCCCAGAGTTATCCTCTATGCATACTCAACCCTGGTGAAGATTCTCTCCTTTCTTAATTCTTTAAGTTCCTACTCAACTGATCATATTGCAAATGTTTCCTTTTGGCAGCGTTATGCACATCACCGGATATGATTGTCTGCAAGAGACACACAAACACAGGCCAACCTTTAAACTCTGTCTCCACTTGTACTGCTAAATCAGTTTAAGACTTACTTTTAGCTCTCACAGCCTGTAGATTACCAGAATTAAACTGCCTCTGTCTGAACTGGACAGGCTTGTGCTTCTTCTCAAGACATTGGTCAGACCACAGCTGGAATACTGTGAACAGTTTTGGGCCCCTTATCTAAGGAAAGATGTATGGCATTGGACGCTGTATAGAGAAGGTTTACTAGGCTGCTACCAGGAATGGAGGGATGTGTCTTATGAGGACAGGTTGAGTAAATTGGAGCTGTACCTGCTGAAATATAAAAAAGTAACGGTTGACCTTATTGAAACATCTGTGATTCTTAAGGGACAGGGTAGATGTGGAAAGGTTGTTTCACCCTGCTTGTGGGTGAATCTAGGACCCGAGATCATAATCTCAGAATAATGAGTCGCAGATTTAAAACAGTAATAGAGTCATACAGCACAGAAACAGACCCTTAGGACAGTTCCTCCAAGTCGACCAGATTTCCCAAACTAAACTAGTCCCATTATTCTTGGCCCATATGCCTTTAAACCTTTCCTATTCATGTACCTATCCAAATGTCTCTTAAATATTATAACTATACCTGCATCTATCATTTCCTCTGGAAGTTCATTCCACATAAGAACCAACATCCATGTGAAAAAGTTGCCCCTCAGGTTCCTTTTAAATTTTTCTCCTCTCACTTTAAAAATATGCTGTCTAGTTTTGACCTCCACTACGCTAGGGATAAGACCTTGGCTGTTCACCTTATCTGAGTTTTTATAAACCTCTATCAGATCACCCCTCAACCTCCAATGTGCCAGTGAAAAAAGTCCCGGCCTCCTCTTATAACTCAGACCCTCCAGTCCAGCCACATCCTTGTAAATCTCTGAGCCCTCTCCAATTTAAAAATATCCTTTCTATAGTAGGGCGAGCAGAACTGTATACAGTACTTGGTGTTTGAGTGACGAAATGAGTGACTAGCAACTAACCAAAACGACCAGATGTCCTTGGTTTCAATACACACAGACGAGAAACACCACACTTTCAACTGGGACGACACTACTGTCATTGGACAAGCCAAACAGAGGACAGCCAGGGAATTCTTGGAGGTTTGGCATTCATCTGCAGACTCTATTAACAAACACATGGAATTAGACCCAATATACCGACCATTACAATGCACAGCCAGAACCAGCACCTACCAGAAGCAACAAAAACCAGACCATATAAATTCGAGACAACAGCGCTTCACAGGAAACTCCACAGCACTGAGGATGTCATCTAGTAAGGGGACGAACTGTCTGCTATCAAACCTCCTAGCTCAGTGAACGCACCAACATCTATGTACACAGTACTCCAAAAGTGGCCTCACCAATGTCCTGTACAACTGCAACATGACGTCCCAATTCCTATGCTCAGTGGTCTCAACAATGAAGACAAGTGTGCTAAATGCCTTCTTTACCACCCTATCTAACTGTGACTCAACTTTCAAAGAACTATGTACCTGAACCCCTAGGTCTGTTTGTTTGATAACATTACATCGGGCCATACCATTAACTGTATAAGTCCTGCCCTTATTTGTTTTACCAAAATGCAACATCTCGGATTTATCCAAATTAAAGTCCCAGTGCAACTCCTCAGCCCATTGGCACAATTATTCAAGATGCCTTTGTAATCTTAGATAACCTTCTTCACTGTCCACTCTATCACCAATTTTGGTGTCATCCGCAAACTTACTAGCTTCGCTTCCTAAATTCTCAACCAAATCTTTTATATAAATGACAAACAACAATAGATCCATCACCGATCTCTGCAGAGCACTGCTGGTCACAGTGAGGATAGTGAATGTATAGAATTCTTTACCACAGCGGCTGTTGAGACTAGGGCATTCCATACATTCAAAGCTGAGATGGATTGATTTTTAATCAGTAAAGGAATGAAGGGTAATGGGAAAAGACGGGAAAGTGGAGTTGAACAGACACGATGAGCTGAATGGGCTACTTCTGCTCCTATGGTCACATGGTCTCTTGCTTATTGGTGCTTTGGGCATAACTGCACTCCCAGCAGTTTCCAAATCAGTTTGAAACTGACATATGCTCTGAAGTATCATTCACTCCCTCCAGCAATAGAGAACTTCATACACATGTGGTCCTCCAACACAGATGGCCTCCTGAAATTTCCATAGTGCGGGAATTGCAAACAGCAGCTCTCAGCTGCCATCCAACTAATTTCTATTCCCTCTTTCAGAACCTGGTTCCTGATACTCCTGCACATTGCAAACATTTGATTTGCAAACTAAGTAAATGTAGTTGATTGGGACTGGAATGCACTGGTGGAGTCAGGTTCAATTGAGGAATTCAAGAGGAATTTGTATGAGTATTTAATAAAAAATGTGCAAGGATATGGGGAAAGGCAGGAAAATGGGCATTGAGTCATGATGCTCATTTGGAGACCTGATACAGACATAATTGCTGTATGCACTCCTGCATGGCAATGCTTCTGTAATTCCGAACGTTCGTAGGAACACAGGAACAGGAGAAGGCCATTCAACCTCTCACCCTGCTTCAGTAAGATTATAGCTGATCTGTCACTGAGCTCCTTATGTTTGCCTGGCCCACATCCCTTGATAACCTTGCTCAATAAAAAAATGTCAGATTTAAATTTAAAGATTGAATTAGCATCAACAGCCCTTGAGGGCGGCCTCCACTATACTTTGCGTGTAGAAGTGCTTTTACAATATCTCTCCTGAATGGCCTGGCCCTAATTCTTAGAATATGCCCCCTAGTTCTAGAATCTTCCACCAGTGGAAATAGTTCTTTTAATTTATTGTTTGTGGGATGTGGATGTTGCTGGCTGGCCAGCATTTATTGCCTGTTCCTAGTTTTCATTGAGAAGATAGTGGTGAGCTGCCTTCTTGAACTGCTGTGGTCCACCTGCTGTGGGTTGACCCACAATGCCATTGGGGAGGGAATTCCAGGATCTTGACCCAGCAACCATGAAGGATATACTTTGAAGTCAAGATAGTGAGTGGCTTGGAGGGGAACTTGTGGGTAATGGTCTTCCCATGTATCTGCTGCTCTTGTCTTTCTAGAGGGAAGTGGTTGTGAGTTTGGAAGGTGCTGTCTGAGGACCTTTGGTGAATTTCTGCTGTGCATCTTGGAGATAATACACACTGCTGCTACTGAGCATCAGTGGTGGAGGGAGTGGATGCTGTGGATGTAGTGCCAATCAAGCATGCTGCTTTGTCCTGGATGGTCTCAAAGTTTCTAGAGTGTTGTTAGAGATGCATTCATCTAGGCAACTGGGGTGTATTTCATCACACTCCTGACTTGTGCCTTGCAGATGATGGACAGGCCTTAGGGAGTCAGGAGGTGAATTACTTGCTGCAGTATTCCTAGCCTGTGACATGCTCTTGTAGCAACTGTGTTAATGTGGTGAGTCCAGTTGAGTTTCTGGTTCAGACTCCTCAGCTTCAGTACCTGAACATTGTGCAATTATCAGTGAACATCCCCACTTGTGACCTTATGATGCAGGGAAGGTCATTGGTGAAGTAGTTAAAGCTGTTTAGGCCTAGGACTCTACCCTAAGGAGGTCCTGCAGAGATATCTTAAAGTTGAGATAACTGACCTCCAACAACCACAGCCATCTTCCTATGTGCCAGGTATGACTTCAACCACTAGAGAGTTTTCCCCTTGATACCCATTAATTCCAGTTTTGCTAGGGCTGCTTGATGCCACACTCGATCGAATACAGCCTTGATGTCAGGGGATGTCACTCTCACTTCGAGAATTCAGCTCTTTTGTTCATGTTCGAAGGCAGTAATGAGGTCAGAAGCTGAGTGACTCTGGCGAAACCCAAACTGGGCATCACTGAGCAGGTTATTGCTGAGCAGGTACTGCTTGATAGTATTGTTAATGACACCTTGCAGCAACTCACTGATGATCAAAAATAGACTGATGTGGTGGTAATTAGCCGGGGTGGAGTTGTCCCACTTTTTATGTACAGGACATACCTGGGCAATTTTCCATATTGTCTGTTAGATCCCAGTGTTATAACTGTACTCAAAAAGCTGGGACAGGAGAGCAGCAAGTTCTGGAGCTCAAGCCTTCAGTACTGTTGCTGGAATGTTGTCAGGACCCACAGCTTTTGCAGTATCCAGTGTCTCTAACTGTTTCCTGATATCACATGGAGTAAATCGATTTGGCTGAAAACTTATCTGCAATGCTGGGGACCACTGGTGGAGGCCGAGATGGATCATCCACTTGGTATTTCTGGCTGAAGATTGGTGCGAAAGCATCAGCCTTATCTTTTCCACCGATGTGCTGGGCTCTTCCATCATTGAGGATGGGGATGTTTGTGGAGCGTCTTTCTTTAGTGAGTTGTTTAATTGTCTGCCACCATTCGCGACTAGATGTGGCAGAACTGCAGGACTTAGATCTGATCCGTTGGTTGTGAGATCGCTTAATTCTGTTTATCCCTTACTGCTTATGCTGTTTGGCGTGCAAGTAGTCCTGTTTGGTAGTTTCACCAGGTTGACACTTCATTTTCAGGCATGCCTGGTGCTGCTCCTGGCATGCCCTCCTGCACTCTCTATGGAAGCAAGGTTGATCCCCTGGCTTGACGGTAATGGTTAAGTGAGCGATTCTTCAGACCATGAGGTTACAGATTGCACTGGAGTACAATTCTGCTGCTGTTGATGGCCCACTGCACTTCATGGATGCCCAGCCTTGAGTTTCTAGATCTGTTCAAAGTCTGTCCCATTTAGGAACAAAAACAAATTTGCTGGAAAAGCTCAGCAGGTCTGGCAGCATCTGTGAAGGAAAAAACAGAGTTAACGTTTTGGGTCCAGTGACCCTTCCTCAGAACAGACAGTGCTAAATGGGACAATGTCCCAGACATCACCATTACCACCACCATCTGTCCCATTTAGCATGGTGATAATGCCACATAACACGATGGAGGTTATTCGCAATGTGAAGGCGGGACTTCATCTTCACAAGAACTGTGCAGTGGTCACTCTTACTGATACCGTCATGGACAGATGCATCTGCACCTGACAGATTGGTAAGGATGAAGTCAAATATGTCTTTCCCCCTTGTTGGTTCCTTCACCATCTGCCGCATACCCAGTCTAGCAGCTAAGTCCTTTAGGACCCGACCAGCTCGGTCAGTAGTACTGCTGCTGAGCCACTCTTGGTGGTGGACATTGAAATCTCCCACCCGGAGTACATTTTGTGCCCTTCCCATTCTCAGTGCTTCCTGTAAATGTTGTGCAATGTGGAGGAGTACAGATTCATCAGCCAAGGGAGGACGGTACGTGGTAATCAGCAAGATGTTTCCTTGCCCATGTTTAACCTGCAGCCATGAGACTTCATGAGGTCCGGGCTCAATGTTGAGGGCACCAGGGCAACTCCCTCCCAACTGTATAACACTGTGCCACCACCTCTGTTACACTGTCCTGCTAGTGGGACAGCGCATATCTAGGGATGGTAATGGTGATGTCTGGGACATTGTCTGTATGGTATGATTCCGTTTGTATGGCTATGTCAGGCTGTTACTTCACTAGTCTTTAGACAACTCTCCCAATTTTGACACCAGGCCCCAGGTGTTAGTAATGAGGACTTTGCCGGCTCGACAGGGCTGTTTCTGCTGTTGTCTTTTCTGCTGCCTAGGTTGATGCCAGGTGATCCATCCAGTTTTATTTCTTTGAGAGTTTGTAATGATTGGTACAATTGAATGGCTTGCTAGGACATTTCAGAGGGCAGTTGAGAGTCAATCACATTGCTGTGGGCCTGGAGTCACTTATACACCAGACCAGGTGAGGATGGCAGGTTTCCTTCCCTGAAAGACACTAGTAAACCAGATGGGTTTTCCCGACAATGGTTTCATGGTCATCAGTAGATTCTTCCACCATTTGCCATGAGTCAGCCTGGGTCCCCAGAATGTTATCTGAGTTTCCGGATTAATAGTCTCACGATAATACCTCTAGGCCATCACCTCCCCTTTTTTATCTTTATCTACTCTGTCTTTCCCTGTTAATATCCTGAATACCTCAATTAGATCAGCCCTTAACCTCTGAATTCCTGACAATAAAGGCCTAATTTGTATTATCTCTCCTCATAACAACTCCTGAAGTCCAGGTATCATCCTTGTAAACCTGTGTTGAATTCCCTCCAAGACCAAAATGTGTTTCCTAAAGTGTGATGCTCAGATCTGCTTACAGTACTGCGTGAGGTCTAACAAGGGTTTTGTTTAACTGCAGCATAATGTTTATATCCCATTCCAACCCTTTAGATATGAAGCCCTCCATTCCATTAGCCTTTTTGACTATTTTCTGCACCTGTGGCAGGACTTATACAGTTAATGGGAGGGTCCTGGGGAGTGTTGCCAAATAAAGAGACCTAGGGGTGCAAGTGCATAGTTCCTTGAAAGTGGAGTCGCAGGTAGACAGGGTGGTGAAGAACGTGTCTGGCACGCTTGCCTTCGTCGGTCAGAAAATTGAGGGTAGGAGTTGGGACTTCATGTTGCGGCTTCGCAGGACAGTGGTGAGTCCAATTTTGGAATATTGGTTGCCCTTCTTTAAGAAGGATATTGTCAAACTTGAGAGGATGCAGAAAAGTTTTTTTTTATGCATTCACAGGATGAGGGTGTCACTAGCTAGGCAGCATTTATTGTCCATCCTAATTACCAGAGGACAGTTAAGAGTTGCCCATCTTGCTGTGGGTCTGGAGTCACATGTAGGCCAGACCAGGTAAGGAGGGCAGTTTCTTTCCCTAAAAGATATCAGTGAACCAGATGGGTTTTTCCTGACAATCAACAACGGGTTCATGGTCATCATTAGATACTTAATTCCAGATATTTATTGACTTCAAATTCCACCATCTGCCATGGTGGGATTCAACCCCGGGTCCCCAGAACATTATCTGGGTCTCTGTATTAACAGTCCAGTGATAATAATAGTACTAGGCCATCACCTCCCTGTGATGAGAGTTTAACAAGAATGTTGCCAGGACTCAAGTGTTTCAGTTATCGAAAGAGGCTGAATAGGCTGGGATTTCTTTCCCTGGAGCATTGGTGTCTGAGGGGTGACCTTATCAATGTCTATAAAATCAGGAGAAGCATGGATAGGCTGAATAGCCGAAGTCTGTTGCCCAGAATGGGGTGAGTCCAAAACTAGAGGGCATAGCTTCAAGGTGAGAGGGGAAAGATTTAAAAAAGACCTGTGGGGTAACTTTTTCGTGCAGAGGGTGATAAGTGTGTGGAACGAGCTACCTGAGGAGGTGGTGAAGGCTAGTGCAGTTACAATATTTAAAAGGCACCTGGATGAATATGAAGGGTTTAGAGGGATATGGGCCAATCTCTGGCAAATGGAACTAGTTCAGATTGAGATGTCTGTTCGGCGCAGATGATTTGAACTGAAGTGTCTGTTTTACTCTATAACTGTTCATGGCATTTTAAAGAGCTGTGCACCTAAACACAAATCCCATTGGACATCCTCTGTATTTAACTTTGTGCCTTCTAAACAAAAAATCTGATTTATCCTTCCTCAGTCTGAAATAGATAACCACTCTTGTTTATAATAAAATCCATCTGCCACAGTATTTCCCATTCACCCCTAGTCTATCAAAATCCTGTTGTAATTTTATGCTGTCATCAACACTGTCTATAATGCTGCCCAATTTTGTGTCATCAGCAAATTTGACTTTTTATGCCACTATCCAAGTTATTAATGAATATTGTGAATAATTGAGGCTCCAATACAGATAGATCCTTGCTGGACACCATTAATCATGTCCTGCCAGTTTGGGCAGCATGGTAGCTCAGTGATTAGCACTGCTGCCTCACAGCACCAGTGACCTGGGTTCAATTTCCCACTCAGACAGTTGTCAGTGTGGAGTTTGCATATTCTCCCCGTGTCCGTGTGGGTTTCCTCCGGGTGCTCTGGTTTCCTCTCACAGTCCAAAGATGTGGAGGCTAGGTGGATTGGCCATGCTAAATTGCCCATAGTGTTCAGGGATGAATGTGTTAAAGGGAATGGATCTGGGTGGGATTCTGTGAGGGTTGGTGTGGACTTGTTGGGCTGAAGGGCCTGTTTCCACATTGTAGGGATTCTATGAATTAAAATAAATTTACCTGTTATTCCAACACTCTGTTTCCTGCCACTGAACCAGTTTCTTATCCATGCCGGTAAATTGCCCTGAATTCCACAGGCTTCCACCTTAACTAACAATCTCTCGGGTGGGACTTTATCACAAGCCTTTTGGAAGTCCATATAAACAACATTAATCAACTTAGAGATAAAAGGTACTGCAGATGCTGGAGAATCTGAGATAAGAAGCATGGGGCTGGATGAACACAGCAGGTCAAGCAGCATCATAGGAGCAGGAAAACTTACCTCTGTCCACCACCTTTGTCACATTTTTAAAATACTTTATGATATTTTGTCAGGTATGACCTACCCTTCATGAATCCATGCTGACTTTTCCTGATTAACTGAAAATTTTCAAGGCGATCAGTTACCCTATTCTTGATTATACGCTCCAACAATTTCCCCACCACAGATGTCAGGTCCCTGGTTTCTCTCTGTAACGCTTTTTAAAGAATGGATGATATAAGCAAATTTTTAATCCAGAGGTACAACTCCTGAATTCAGGAACTCTGAAAGATTAAGGTTAGGGCATTGGCAATGTGCTATCCTATCTGCTTAGCACATATGGATGGAAACTATCAGGGCCCAGGAACTTGTCACTTCTCAGTTCCATTAATTTCCCCATTAGTCATGATTTACTTAAAGCTAATTTGTTCCTTAGATCCCATGCATTTGTATAAGGATCAGTAATTTTGGCTGCACCCGGTTTCAGCTTCTTTTTGTTATAGGCCCCTCCTCAATATACTCCTTAATACTCCCACCTTGTTCATTAAACTGGCCCTCCTTGTTTATCCTATTGATACCTTCTCCTCACATGCTGACCTCCTTTTTGATAGGATCTCACCTACCCTAGAAGACATTGCAACGATCCAGATATCTGAATCCTCCCTCTGATAACAGCTCTTTAGCTGTATCTTCGTATTTCTGTCCTCACTGGATCCAGCTCTGCAGAGGTATTTTGGAAGTGTTGTAGGCTGAAATGAAAAGGAAACAAGTACACAATAACATAAAGCATACTAACAAAAACAGAAGTTGCTGGAAAAGCTCAGCAGGTCTGGCAACATCTGTGAAGAGAAATCAGAGTTAACATTTTGGATCTGGTGACTCTTCCTCAGAACTATTTGTTTTTACGGCGAATGAGCCAGAGGATAAAGTGGAACTGCAGAGTGGTGCAGCCCTGAGCCAGCGTTATGCGACGCTGTTGGAGAAAGAGCTCAAGAGTGTGCATGTGATGCCGCATGGCACTGAGTGTGGATCTCAGAATGCAGTGAGAGCAGCTGTCTGTGGAATGTTGAACATCACAGAGATACATGTGATCTTTGGAATCCATGTCGGTTGAGTCTGAGCCAGAGGCAGTCACTAAGAATGTGATGTGGCTTTGGCAGATCTGAAGAAGGGTCACTGGGCCTGAAATGTTAATTCTAATTTCTCTTCACCAATGCTGCCAGACTGCTGACCTTTACCAGCAACTTCTGTTTCTGTTTCTGATTTACGGCATCCACAGTTCATTCAGTTTTTATAAAGCACACTAACTTTTTTCACCCACACTCAAGACTCATCACGTCACCTTGTTGGAGAACCAACTCTGTAAGCTTCTTCCTGGGCACTTGCAAGTCCTCAGCTTGGCAATACATGGAAACAGTATCCCTCAAAGTCTTATGTTAGAGATTCAGAGGATCTTGAAGGATGTTTGGCTCCAATATTTGCATTATGACTAGCACGTCAGCATATTGTGACATTGGTGAAACAAACTCCCAACTGTTGGCATACAGCACCATTGTTCCATTTGAAGTCTATTAACCCTGACTAAAAAAGTCTGAATGGAGTAGTCCAAAGGCAGTCTGATGTCTGAATATGCTATCTTTTTATAATCTCCTTCAACCAACTAGTGCCAAATGTAGTACTTTGCGTTCCATTGGACTCATCTACATAAATCAAGAGTGAGACCCTGAAGTTTGGGCTGAGCAGGTCTCCATAATTTTTCCCAAACATGTACCCTGGAGAATATTTCAATTTCACTCTAGTTTTGCTGTAGAGAGTGTGCACAGCACAGGGGACAGCCTTATCACCAAATTGAGCACCTCACCTTAAAATTACCTTATGAGTCAGAAGATGCTATGATTAGAAATTACGAGTTGGAGTGGGACGGAAATTACCTTTTACGCTTGTGATGAATTTTTAAAATCCTGTTAAATTATTCTTAGTTTTCCTTGTTGAATTTCCTTTGTCACATGAAATAAACTGTGAATTAAATATCTGAAATTTATGTTGTGATATAGTTGTGAAATGGGTGAAGCTTTAAGTTGTTAGATTGATACACACTGTTTGGTTGTTTTCACGAGTCTGTAGTTCTGACAAAGCTTGTGAAGTGGTTTATACAATGCTTATCTCTGCAATGATTCTCAAAGCATGAAAATAATTATTAAGGTGTAATATTAGTTCAGTCGCTGTTTCCATATTTGCCCTTTTTAATTGAAATATATTAATTCTGTAAAATTGAACTTACAGAAAAGTGATGAAACCAATGTTGCAGTAGATAAACTTCAACGTAAGGTTAAAATGATGGAAATACAACTCTCACAACTGGAGGATATACGTGATCAAGTGAGTACAAGAAGAAAAGGGCAGCTGCATGTTGTGTATCTGTAGGGACCAATATTGTGTGATAGAAAGTACTCATTCCCCCGTAATAATTGAATAAGGATTAGGTGAACATTTAATACTTTTTAACATTTTTCTAATGATTTTTCGGCAGTAAAGAGTCACAACTGTTTACATTAACAAACACTGTACTGGCTAATCATCCATGTTTCTTTAACTTAAACTGGGATTTTAACTAAGGCTGGGATTTTATGGTCTCACGGTTTTATGGCATCTTTTATATCCTTTTTTAAGGACTGCACCTATAATGTTATGTTAAAAGGGTTCCATTGACCTATTAAAATTACTTTTGACATAAAATATTGAATTAAATGTCCCATTTGTCTCGAAGTCTACTTTAAGTTTCCTTATCTCTCTGTTTCCCATTGCCAGATCCTCAGTCTCCATGCCTCATTACAAAAGGGCCCTTGCTCATAGCTGCCATTATCAGAGTTTATACTGGTAATCAGACTATTGAAACATGAGCATTTTACTGCAGCCTCAGAATTGGCTGAGATCAGGCAGGATTATCGGCTAGACTTCTATTAATTGCTGAAAAAAAACGATTCTGCAAAGGCATGGTGCCACACATAATGCTGGTGCTGGTGTGGATAGACTCTGCTGAAACCTCGTTTGCAGGACTGATGTCTCCTTTGGAGCTTCAGAAACCACACTGCAGTGGCGAATTCCTGCCCACAGCTAGTGTCATCATTTGTCACTAACTTAAGTTTCCTACATGTAGTGATTGAATTTGAGGATAGCAAGTGGCTTACTGGTTAGCTCTATAGCCTTACAGTGCCAGGGACCCAGTTTGATTCTAGCCTTGGGTGACTATCCATGTAGAGTTTACACATCAGAGAACTCCTGTAGTGAGGCAATATGGATAGAACACAGGAATAGGAAAGGTGAAATGATAATACTGCGGGTATACTACAGGCCTCCTGACATCCAGTGGGAGAAAAAGGAGAGGATATGTAGACATCTTTTGGAAAGATATAAAAACGGCAGGGTTGTTGTGGTGGATGATTTTAACTTCCCCTATATTGACTGGGACTCACTTCGTGCTAGGGGCTTGGATGAGGCAGAATTTGTCAGGACCATTCAGGAGGGTTTCTTGACACAGTATGTAAACAGTCCAACCAGGGAAGGGGTTATACTGGACTTGGTTTTGGGAAATAAGCCCAGCCAGGTGACTGAGGTCGCAGTGGGGGAGCATTTCGGAAATAGTGACCATAATACCATTAGATTTGAGATACTCATAGGGAGGGATAACAGCAGTCCTTGGGTGAAGATGTTAAATTGGAGAATAACAAACTATAACAGTATTCAGCAGGAATTGGAGAATGTTGATTGGAGCCGACTGTTTGAGGGTAAATCCACATCGATATATGGGAGCATTTCAGATGCAGCTGATAAGAGTTCAGGAACGGCACCTTCCTGCAAGAATGAAGGATAGGTGTATGGCAAGTTACATGAACCTTGGATGACCAGGGATGCTATGACCTTGGTCAAAAAGAAAAAGGAAGCCTTCATAAGGTCTAAGGACGGGAACTGACAAAGCCCTTGAAGTATATAAGGAAAGTAGGAAAGAACTTAAACAAAGAATTAGAAGGGCTAAAAGGGGTCATGAACATACAGCAGTACATCGAACAGTACAGCACAGGAACGGCCCTTCGGCCCATGATGTTGTGCCATACCTGATGCCAAACAAAATTAATCCCTTCTACCTGCCCTTGGTCCATAGTCCTCTATTCCTTGCTTATTCATATGCTTATCTAAACGTTCCTTAACTGCCCTTATTATATCTGCCTCAACCACACCCCTGGCAGTGCATTCAGACTCCTACCATTCCCTGTGTAAAAAGACTTCTCATGTCTCCTTTCAACTTTCTCCGTCTCACCTTAGATGCATGCCTCCTGGTTTTAGATATTTCAACTCTGGGAAAAAGATTCTGACTGTCAACCCTATTTATACATTTCATAATTGTATAGACTTCTATCAAGTCTCCCTTCAGCCTCCACCACTCCAGAGAAAACAGCCTGAGTTTGTAGAATAGAATATAGAATTGAATAATCTTTGGTGTCACTTGTACTCTGGTACAGAAGTACAGGTACAGTGAAAAGTTTTTGCATGCCTTTTAAGGCATCATCATAGGTACAAGTACCTAGGTAAAAGTCTTAGAGTTTTAAAAAAAGTGTTGTTATACAAATGAGGATTAAAAGGAAAGTACAAGCATCACTTACAGTGTCTAATAATGAGTTAGAAATGAGGTAGTTATAACTTTGTGAAAAGGATTTAAATCACAGTCCAATAAAGAGTTCCAAACAGCAACAGCTCAACTCATGGTGTCAGGCAAAAGTTCAGCAACTGTCCCACTTTACTCCAGCCTCCAGACCTCTCCTCACTGGCAGTTTGCAGCAACAAGTTAAGTCGCGCTGTTCGGAAATTCATTTCGCCTCCTGCCAGTCTGGAACTCGGATTCCCCATGTGCCGCTCCAGGACTCAGGATTCCCCACATGCTGATCTGGGACCCGGGGTTCCCCTGCCGCCACCGCTCTGGGACTTGGCACCTCCATCGTTCTAGGACTTGGTCTGGCCCACGCTTGTTCTGCTGCAGTTGCTCTGGGAATTTGGTCTGCAACTCGGCCCGTGCTCACTCTGCTGCCACTGCAGAACGCAGCCTGCGCACTCAGCTCACACTCAGTCTCTGGTTGCGACTCAGCTCCCTTGACTCCTTTCTCCAGGCAGGGATAGTTAACCCACCCATCGACATTTTCAACTAAGTCGTTTATATATATCACACACAGCTGAGGTCCCAGTACAGATCCATGCAGAGCACCGCTAGTCACGGACCTCTAGCTTGAAAACACCCTTCTACCACTACTCTCTGTCTTGTATTTCTTTGTTTTCTAGCCTGTCCTTATAGTTCATATGCTCTAATCCAGGCAGCATCCTGCTAAACCTGTTCTGTACCCTCTCCAAAGCGTCCACATCATTCCTGTAACATGGAGACCAGAACTGACCACAGCACTCTAAGTGTAGCCTAACCAAAGTCTTATAAAGCTGCAACATGACATGCTGACTTTTATACTCAATTCCCCAACCAACAACGGCAGTCATGCCATTCGCCTTCCTTACCACCCTATCTACTTGCAAGGCCACTTTCATGGAGCTATGGACTTGAGCCCCAAGATCCATTTGTACATCAATGCTGTTCAGGGTCCTGCTATTAATTGTATACTTTCCCTTAACATTTGACCTCCCAAAGTGCAACGCTCACTCTTAGTGGATTAAATTCCATCTGCCATTTCTCCACCCATATCTGCAACTGATCTGTATACAACTCCACCTATCTTTGTATCATTTGCAAACTTACTAGCGCACCCATCTACTCTTTCATCTAAGTCATTTATATATGTCACAAACAGCAGAGGTCCTAGTACGGATCCCTGCGGAACACCACTAGTCACAGACCTCCAGCCTGAAAAGCACTCTTCCACCACTACCCTCTGTCTTCTCGAAGCAAGCCAATTCTGAAGCCACATGGCAATGTCACCGTGAATCCCATGCATCTTAATCTTCTGGATGGGTCGACCTTGAGGGACTTTGTCAAAAGCCTTTCTAAACTCTAGGTAAACAGCAACAGCTCTACCTTCATCGATCACTTTTGTCACCTCATTGAAAAGTTCAATCAAGTTCATAAGACATGACCTGCTCTGCACAAAGCCGTGCTGACTGTCCCTAATTAAGCCATGCTTTTCCAAATGTGCGTAAATCCTATCCCTAAGAATCCTCTCCACTAGCTTCCCAACCACTGATGTGAGACTCACTGATCTGTGCTTTACTGGATTATCCCTATTTCCCTTCTTGAACAGAAGAACAGCATTAGCTACTCGCCAGTCCTCCAAGACCCCTCCAGTGGCTATCGAGGATGCAAAGATCTCAGTCAGGCCCCAGCAATCTCTTCTCTTTCCAAAACCTGGGGTAAATAACATTGGGCCCTGGGGACTTAACCATCTCAGTGCTGTTCAAGAGATCTAACGCCACTTCTTTCTTGATCTCAGATTTCTTTAGCAGATTAACATGTTGCACACAAATCTCTCTATCCTCCATATCCTTCTCCTGGGTGAATACTGATGTAAAGTACTCATTTACTTGGAGAGACAATGGCCTAGTGGTATTATCGTTGGACTGTTAATCCAGAGACCCAGATAATGTTCTAGGGACCTGGGTTTGAATCCCACCACGGCAGATGGTGGATTTAGAATTCAACAAATATCTGGAATTAAGAGTCTTATGATGACTGTGAATCCATTGTCGATTGTTGGAAAAAACCCAACTGGTTCACTAATGTCCTTTAGGGAAGGAAACTGCCATCCTTACCTGGTCTGGCCTACATGTGACTCCAGACTCTCAGCAATGTGGTTGACTCATAACTGCCCTCTGGGCAATTATGGATGGGCAATAAATGCTAGCGCACCGGCGTCCCATGAATGAATAAAAAATTAGGAATCTTGGGGTATGTGGGTTCAAACATCACCACATCCCAAGTGAAATTTTAATTCACTTCATTAAAAATCTGGAAGTTAGTCTCAGTGATTATGACCATGAAACTACCATTGATTGTTGTCTCCGGTTCACTTTAGGGTGGGAAACTGTCTTTGCCTGGTCTGCCTACACATGACTCCAGACCCACAGCAATGTTGTTGACTCTTAACTGCCCTCTGAGCAATTAGGGATGGGCAATAAATGCTGCCTTGTCATCTTTGTATCCAATTTGGCCACAGGTGACGTCCCAGAGGACTGGAGAATAGCCAATGTTGTCCCATTGTTCAAGAAGGGTAACAGGGATAATCCAGGAAATTACAGGCATGTGAGCCTCATGCTGCTGGTAGGGAACTGATTGGAAAAGATTCTCAGGGGACAAGATCTATATGCATTTAGAAGCAAATGGATTTATTAATGATAGACAGCATGGTTTTTTGTGGGGGAGGTCGTGCCTCACTAACTTGATAGAGTTTTTTGAGCAGGTTACAAAGATGAATGAGGGAAAAGCGGTAGATGTTGTCTACATGGACTTCAGTAAAGTCTTTGACCAGGTCCCTCATGGCAGACTGGTACAAAAAGTGAAGTCACATGGTCTCGGAGTGAGCTGGCAAGATGGATACAGAACTGGCTTAGTCATAGAAGACAGAGGGAAGTAGTACAAGGATGTTTTTTGGAATGGAGGGTTGTGACTGCCAGAAGAGGTGGTGGAAGCAAACATAATAGCAGCATTCAGAAGGCACCTGTATGAATACATGATTAGGAAGATAATAGAGCGATACGGATCCTGTAAGTGAAGACGGTTTTAGTATGGAAGGGCAAAATGTGTCGACACAGGTTCGGAGGGCCAAAGGTCCTGTTCTTGTGCTGTATTATTCTTCGTTCTTGTCATTGACTTCCACCTAGAAATTAAAGTCATGAGAACACTTATCCATCATCCTCAAGAAATTAGCAGGGGTATTACAGAGCTCAAATAGCATCCTTGTGTATTCATAAAGTCCCCTGGTTCCTATTTGGAATGATGTCCTTTCAGTGTCTTGTTTAGCGATGTTATAACTGTGGGCTAATTCATGTCTGCAGAATACTTTGCAGCTTTGAGAACATTATTAATTCTTCCTCAGTCCTAGGTAGAGTGTAAATGCTGCTTTGAGTCATTGTATTAAGTGCCCAATAATTGATACAGATCCCTCAGATTTCCATCTTTTCCCATACAAGGACTATGGAGACTTGAGGAATTTCAGATTACACCAGACTGAGGACTTTTGCAGTTTTTTCCAGACTTCCTCTCAATCATGTGGTGGCATGTTTGGATGGTAATCTTTAGACACAATCCAGTGGCTTACAGATCACAAAAACCCAATGTTGTTGTCATCTTTGCTGAAAGTTGTCCTATACTTGGGTTTTTGCCCAAGCAAGAAAAAAAAAGTCCTGATTCTTCTAAACTGAAAGCTGGCTTTCCCATTTTTGCTTTCTGCATCGTAAATCTCTCATCATACAAGCAAATTCTCATCATCACCCCAAGGGCTTCTCTGCAAATGCCTGCGCCTCCTGTGATACTTAGACTGCTTCAGCCTTTCATGTTCATAATGACCTGATGCCAATGGAATAAAGAATCCCTGCTTTATGATTGCCAGTTTCAATTCCTCCAGCATTCACTTAAACTTGACCAGGACCCTTTCAAGCTTACTTGATGCCTGATCGAAAGATCATAAAGCAGGGATTCTTTATTCCGTTGGCATCAGGTCATTATGAACATGAAGGGAAATCAAGTATCAATAAGAAACTGTTTTACATCTGATTGAGGAAATCCTTCAGCTGACTTGTCCTCTTCTTTATTAAGCCTCCTCTCCCAGAGATATCCTTTCCCCCAGAGAAGACTTATTTAACTGTAGCCAGCTGCCCTGCTTACTGCCCACCTTCACCATTATCACCACCTGCTGCTGGCTGTCCTTGGCATTACTGCTCCACCTGCCCTACTCAGTGCCCTGCTTCACCATTGCCTACATATTGTTGGATGTTCCATTACCCCATATTATACCTCATTTACCAGATGTTTGTCCATGCTCTTAACCTATCTATACCCCTTTGAAACTTTCTTCTGTCCTCTTCTTGACTTAGTTTACTACCTAATAAGAAATTTAGCAATTTCAGTGTCCCTTCATCCAAGTCAGTTATGTAAGTTCTCAAATGTTGAGGCCCCAAGACTAATCCCTTGGCAACCACATCTTGTCAATCAGAAAATGACTCATTAATGCCTGCTCTGCTTCTTGTTAGCCACCCAATCTTCTAACTATGCTGATATGTTACCTCCTACACCATGAGCTTGTATTTTTCTTAATAACTTTTGATGTAGGGTCTTATCAAATGATTTCTGGAACTCTCAAACAGTACAGCCACTCATTCCTCTTTATTCAGAGCACATTATTTCTATAAATACCTCAATAAATAGGTTAAACTCTGTTTTTCTTTTGCAAGACTGTACTTAATTACCTTGAATTTTTCAAAAGGCTAATTTATAACACCTTTGGTAACATTAAGTTAACTGCATATAGTTTCCTGATTTCTGTCTTTGTTTTTGATCAAAAGATTTATATTCACTATATTTCAATCTAATGGAACTTTCTGTAATTCTACAGAATTTTGAAAAAATAAAACCAATGCATCAACCATCTCTCTAGCCACTTATTTTGATAACCTAGGATGAAATCCATCAAGATCTGGGAACTTGTCAGCCTGTTGCCTGAACAACTTGATCAGTGTCATTTTCCTGGTGGCTATAATTTTGATGGGTCCTAACCTCCCTATCATTTCCTTTTTAATTTCTTGGTTCCTGAGGCAGCTCTGCAATTCGGGAAATTATTCGACAGATTCCCCAACTGGTGGGATCTCTACTGCTTGGGGTGTGGTGGCAGCCTCCACCCAGATTTTGTTCATTTTTAGACCCTCACAACTCACACCCAGTCACCCACTTCCAGCCAGCCCTGTGCCACTTTAATACCAGTCCATGCCCCATACCTATTGCCATGATACTCATGCCAATTGACACCCCAGCCTATTGCATGCAATCCCATGCACCGTACTAAAACACATTGTCCTTAAGGTTCGTGCGAAGATTTGTAGCTTGGGTTGTTAGTGAGGTTGTTGCCTTTCCCGCCGAGCTGGCTGGTTGAGGTTCAGATGTTTCGTCACCATGCTAGGTAACATTATCAGTACAGCCTTCGATGAAGCGATGTAGTTCTACTCCACCTAGTATTTATATGATCCAGACTGGACTGATGATGTTACCTAGCATGGTGATGAAACGTCTGAACTACAACCAGCCAGCTCGGCAAACAAGTCAACAACCTCACACATTGTCCTCTTACAGGAACATAATGACAGGAGTAGGCCATTTTGTCCTTCAAGCTTGACCTGCCATTCGATTAGATCATGGCTGATCACCTCCTCAATGTCACTTTCCCACACTATCTCCATATCTCTTAGTGCCATTAGTCACTGCAAACCTGCCAGTTTTTGTCTTGAACATTTTCAATGATGGAGCTTCCACAGCTGTCTGGGTTAGAGGATTCTGAAGATTCACCATGTTCTGTGTGTGATATCCTTCCCCATTTCAGTCTTAATTGTGAGATTATGTCCTCTGGTTCAAGAGTCACCAGCTAGGGAAATATCCTATGTATATCCACCCTGTTAGACCCAATAAGAATTTTATAAGTTACACTATCAACTTTCATTCTTCTAAACTCTAGGGAATACAGATCCAGTTCCCCAATGTCTCATCATTAGACAATCCTGCCATCACAGGATCAATCTGGGGAACGTCTGTTCAACTCCTAATTTGTAAATTATAACCTCCCTGAGATAAGGAGTTTAAAACTGGACAACTGCAGCAAGATATCTTTAGTTCTAATCATGCTTCACCCGGAAATAAGGCTGAAAATCAAGCCGCACTATTCCCAAGGTCATCTCAAAAGTTACAAGTTTTAAAACTATGTAGAACTCCCCAATTTGCCTGTCCTTTAGACTTAGGTTGACAAAAGACACCAACCAGGTTTCTGTAATTAAAAGGAATGACTATTTATGACAAATATATAGATTCTAACCACTGATAAGCAATTATGAACTATCAATGTACAAAGCACCATAGCCCTACCAGACCTTAGGCCTGCTGTCTCATTAGAGAGAGAGACACTCACATCTGGTGGCAGTTTAACTTGAAGGGCACAACACTTCAGGAGAGGTCAAAAAGAAGAGTTTTTTGTGGTAATTGAACCAGCCGTCCAGCCAACGGAGATAATCAACCACCTGAGCCATCATAATTCTACCAGTTAAAGTTCACCCCCCCAGCCCTTTGTAAACTACTTCTACAGATAGCCACAGGCTATCTGTGTTGGGTGAGATTGGGTGTTATGAGCTGAGGGAAACACTGGAAAGAAAGCCCATTTGACCCTGTCCCTGGAGTTTGCTGAGATGATCCTTCTGATTTGACAGAACATTGCACTTTGATATTACTTCTCCAGGTACTTTCACTTGTTTACATGGTCACAGGCAGCTAGTGCCCACTTGTAAAGTCTTTGATCTTCAGTTAAGTTTACAGCAACTGATGAGGAAAATATTAAGTGACTTTCTTCAGGCTAGAGGTGTTTTCTTTCAGCAGTGAAAAGGGATAGTGGATAGCTCCTTCCCTCTCAGATATCAAATGGATCTAACATCCATAAGTTGTTCAGCTACCTGGGAAACAGGCACATATTTGTTGGGAGGCAAAAGACATTTGTCGTCGATAACTGGTCACCATATCACAGACTGTCAGCAACTGTTGCCAGTTGAAGCTCAGTTCATGTGCAGCCTTTGGCTGCAGCTGGTCTGCAACCAGATCTCCTGCACTGCTGGAACAAACAGCTGTGTAAACAGCATTTACAATGAGTGTCAGATAACTTGATTTTTACAAAAATCCTTCAACCATCCTTAGCTTTTAAAACAAACCTTTTGTTGTTCAGTCCACAAGCAAAAGTACAGAAAAACAAAATGATATGGTCTTTATGTTCTGAATTCAAATTCAACTGAAGTGATTGCCTCAAATTCCTGGGAATGATTGCCAACATGCCATTTTCCTTCCGAATTACTTTCTGCACCCGCTTACTAGCTTTTATGTGATACACGGTCAAGGACATTAAGAACATTTTAGCACCATATCAACAGATGACAACTCATGCCAATGAAATCATCATCCCTATACACTTAAAGCCAATTCACCCAGTAGCTACCTTGAGTAGGACCCATTCTTCTGCTGTTGTAGGTAAAATATTACCAAGTACAATTCTGTAGTGAGTCAGACACAGCTTTATTAACAAAAGCTTTTGGGAGAAGTAGGGACCTCAAAGGGGCCTCACCAAAACTTCTCAGCTATTACAGACAATTTCAAATGTTATATACATTTGCTGTCATGCGCCAACCCCCCCCCTCAAGTCATGTACACAGTTCTTTAGTTTGTTCCAGGCATCTTGCAAATCAGGTGACGGTTAGTGGTGCTATTGTTTTCGCACGCAAGATTTGTTGTTTCAGTGGATGTTTCATCCTGATTGTGTAAAGTTCAGTCTAAAGGTCCACTTCCTTATCAGAGTTGTTGTGGAATTTGTTGTGTTGTTAATCTCTTCACCTTCTCCTTCAGTAAATTAATCTCTTCACCTTCTCCTTCAGTAAGTTAATCTCTTTACCTACTCCTTCAGTCCCCCCCTTGTGGTCAGAGTCATGAGTACTCATGGCCTCTAGACCACTTACAGCCATTTTTTCGAGTGTCTCCATGTCACCCATCAAGGGGCACTCAACAGTCTTGTCGGTGTGCACACTTGCACCTGGCATAATTCTTGCAGTTAAGATCTTACTGCACGAATTAAAGACAGCCACAACACAGCAAGCAATAATGATTATAATCAGTATAATGAAAGCACGCAGGTATGCCCCCCCGAGCTGCACCTAGGAACCATTCGAGCCAGCCGTCCCCTTTCTTGGGGCCTTGTCTGAAGTCATCAAGCTGCTTTCTTATATCAATAATAGCTTGGGTGATGTTATAAGATTCATCCATAACATGTGTTATACAGTTGTCCCCTACTATCGTGCACACTCTGCCCTGCTGGGCTAACTGGTAATCGACAGCATACCGGGTCTGCTGCGCATAGAGTCAAGACAAGCTCTCGGTTTATAGCATCCAACCCCTTTGCTGTGCTATTTCCCAGGATGGTCACTCCACAGACGAGGTAGCTCCTATTTTTGGCACTAATGACTCCCACTGCTCCCCGCAGAGACAGGGCCCCGAGGAACCTGTAGCCAAGTGAGGACCCCAGTGTTACCGGGTCCTTCCAGTCTGCACAGAATTTCTTGCTAATGGCTCAGGTCACTATCTTCCTACGGGTGTGTCCTCTCTGGGGGTACGGGACGGTAAGCGGTCCTGTTGTCCCTACTGCAAAGAGGACTGGGAGGGTTGGTGTGGCTGTTGTGAAGGTCCCATTGAGGAAGAACACAAAGCCTTTCTTGGCTCGATAGCATTTGACCTCCTGATTATTTTTCTGCATGAACTGTTTGTACCACCACTTCCTTGGCTGGCTGGAGTTTCCGCCTGACTCCACCAGTTGGTAGGTATCAAATGGATACGTCCATGCAGCTGAACTAACATGTGTCCCGTTGCACTGTTCACAACTAAACTGTCTACCTGCAGTTACGTTTAGACATCTTCGCTCATTACAAGTGCATGTAAACAGGCCTTTGTTCACTTGGCAATGCTGGCGGGAGCACTGCGTCTGCACACAGGAGGTGTTCTTGGGGACTAGAGCGTATGTGCACCCCCATCCCTGTCCTGAGAAGCAATGCGGGTAACTTAGTGGGTTTGAACATTTTGTGCCGTTCTTTCCCCGAGTTCCTGCACAATTGGGGGACTGTATCCTATTTGAGTTTATCACTCTACACATCTCCCTTGTATACGTCATCGGTATGTACCGGTTTGGCCCACACAGGGTGCATCTAACATATCTGCTGTGTATAGGTCAAAGGGGGTCCATCCAGGGGTGACTACAAACAATGCCTCGACTGACCGGGCAAGTGGGTAGCACACGGTCCGATTACCGTGTAGATGTATGTGGGTCCTGTAGAACAAGTTATCCTCTAATCCCGACATCCCTGCAACCATGACTATACAGAACACCATGACCACATACATTATCTTAACCATGTTTAAACTCAGATGGCGAGACTGTATCTTACCACTCTATGTTAACAATGTTCCAAAGGCTATACCGCCTGCGCGCAACTTCCTGCGCTCCTGATCAGCTTGCTTGGAGGTCTAGTAGAGGGTCGTTCTGTGAATCAAACATATCATTTAGGATCTCAGATAAGAAGCATGGGGCTGGATGAACACAGCAGGTCAAGCAGCATCATAGGAGCAGGAAAACTTGACGTTTCGGGCC
>JAHRHZ010000144.1:95808409-95845145 GCA_024137785.1 Ginglymostoma cirratum
CAGGCCCCAAGAAGACTTTCCACATCAGGCAGAGGTTCACCTGCACATCTGCCAATGTGGTATACTGCATCCGCTGTACCCGTTGTGGCTTCCTCTACATCGGGGAAACCAAGCGGAGGCTTGGGGACCGCTTTGCAGAACACCTGCGCTCAGTTCGCAACAAACAACTGCACCTCCCAGTCGCGAACCATTTCAACTCCCCCTCCCATTCCTCAGATGACATGTCCATCCTGGGCCTCCTGCAATGCCACAGTGATGCCACCTGAAGGCTGCAAGAACAGCAAATCATATTCAGCCTAGGAACCCTGCGGCCCAATGGCATCAATGTGGATTTCACAAGCTTCAAAATCTCCCCTCCCCCAACAGCATCCCAAAACCAGCCCAGCTCATCTCCACCTCCCTAACCTGTTTGTCCTCTCACCTCAAGCCACACCCCCATCGCCTATCTACTAACATCATCCCGCCCCCTTGACCTGTCCGTCCTCCTTGGACTGACCTATCTCCTCCCTACGCCCCCACCTACACTCACCTTTACTGGCTCCATCCCCGCCTCTTCGACTTGTCTGCCTCCTCTCCACCTATCCTCTCCTCTATCCATCCTCTATCCGCCTCCCCCTCTCTCCCTATTTATTTCAGAACCCTCTTCCCCTCCCCCATTTCTGATGAAGGGTTTAGGCCCGAAACGTCAAGTTTTCCTGCTCCTATGATGCTGCTTTACCTGCTGTGTTCATCCAGCCCCATGCTTCTTATCTCGGATTCTCCAGTATCTGCAGTACCTTTTATATCTCATTTAGGATCTCAATTGGCGTCCGCATATTCTTTCAGTTGGGACCAGTGTTTCCAGACGCCCATCCCTCGCATATCCATGCAAGCGCAAGTGTCTCCACTGGTGATAACTGCATAGGAGCCATTCTATTTGGGGGCGAACCCAGGTTTTCTGGGTAGGGTCTTTACCATACCCTTGCTACTTGCCGATGGGACCTTGGGGCAATCCTCCAATTCCCTCTGTTCATCTTATCCTTACTGTCTGCCCCTCACAGTTTTGCGCAACGCCTTCAACTGGGCACTCAGTTCCAGCACATAGCATCGTATTCTATCTCGGAGTGGGCTGACGTCGGAACCCCCCGTTGTGACAGACACGGGCAGTTGCATTGCTCTGCTGGTCATCAGTTCGTATGGGGTTAATCCAGTTGTGCAGCTCGTGGTAGCCCAAAGTCTCATCAGCATTGCAGGCAGGACCTCTGTCCATCGTTTACCAGAGTCTTGCATAGCTTTCGCCAGGGAAGTTTAAGGGTTCTGTTCATATGTTCCACCATGCCCGAGCTTTGGGGATGGTAGGGTATGTGGAATTTCTGTTTGATGCCCATCAGCTGGCATATGGTTTTTACCACTCTTCCAGTGAAATGGGTCCCCTGGTCAGAGTCAGTCTGGAGTGGCACCCCCCCCCCCCCCAACCTGGGGATGACTTCTTCAGCCAGGATCCTAGCTACTGTGTTAGCTGAACAATTCCGGGTCGGATATGCCTCTACCCATCTGGTAAATTACACAGAACATAGAACATTACAGCGTAGTACAGGCCCTTCGGCCCTCGATGTTGTGCCGACCTGTGAAACCAATCTGAAGCCCATCTAACCTACACTATTCCATTATCATCCGTATGTTTATCCAACATCCATTTAAATGCCCTTAAAGTTGGCGAGTCTTACCACTGCTGCAGGCAAGGCATTCCATGCCCTGACTACTCTCTGAGTAAAGAATCTACCTCTGACATCTGTCCTATATCTATCACCCCTCAATTTAAAGCTATGTCCCCTCATGCTAGCCGTCACCATCCGAGGAAAAAGGCTCTTTACCAGATGGGTAGAGGCATATCCGACCCGGAATCTCTCAGTCCACCCTATCTAATCCACTGATCATTTTGTATGTCTCTATTAAGTCACCTCTTAACCTTCTTCTCTCTAACGAAAACAGCCTCAAGTCCCTCAGCCTTTCCTCATAAGACCTTCCCTCCATACCAGGCAACATCCTGGTAAATCTCCTCTGCACCCTTTCCAATGTTTCCACATCCTTCCTATAATGCGGCGACCAGAACTGTACGCAATACTCCAAGGGCAGCCACACCAGAGTTTTGTACAGCTGCAACATGACCTCACGGCTCCCAAACTCAATCCATCTACCAATAAAACCTAGCACACCATACGCCTCCTTAGCAGCCCTATCAAGCTGGGTGGCAACTTTCAGGGATCTATGTACATGGACAGGCAGAGATCTCTCTGCCCGTCCACACTACCAAGAACCTTACCATTAGCCCAGTACTCTGTATTCCTGTTACTCCTTCCAAAGTGAATCACCTCACACTTTTCCGTATTAAACTCCATTTGCCACCTCTCAGCCCAGCTCTGCAGCTTATCTATGTCCCTCTGTAACCTGCAACATTCTTCCGCACTATCCACAACTCCACCGACTTTAGTGTCATCCGCAAATTTACTAACCTATCCTTCTATGCCGTCATCCAGGTCATTTATAAAAACGACAAACAGCAGTGGCCCCAAAACAGATCCTTGCGGTACACCACTAGTAAGTGAACTCCAGGATGAACATTTCCCATCAACCACCACCCTCTGTCTTCTTACAGCTAGCCAATTTCTGATCCAAACCACTAAATCACCCTCAATCCCATGCCTCCAAATTTTCTGCAATAGCCTACCGTGGGGAACCTTATCAAACCCGTTACTGAAATCCATATACACCACATCAACCGCTTTACCCTCATTCACCTGTTTAGTCACCTTCTCAAAGAACTCAATAAGGTTTGTGAGGCACGACCTACCCTTCACAAAACTGTGTAGATTATCCCTGATCAAATTGTTCCTTTCTTGATGATTATAAATCCTATCTCTTATAATCCTTTCCAACACTTTACCCACAACTGAAGTAAGGCTCACTGGTCAGTAATTACCAGGGTTGTCTCTACTCCCCTTCTTGAACAAGGGGACAACATTTGCTATCCTCCAGTCTTCTGGCACTATATCT
The DNA here is from genome assembly GCA_024137785.1 of Ginglymostoma cirratum. Lineage (NCBI taxonomy): Eukaryota > Metazoa > Chordata > Chondrichthyes > Orectolobiformes > Ginglymostomatidae > Ginglymostoma > Ginglymostoma cirratum. The sequence goes on from JAHRHZ010000144.1 coordinate 95,811,443, forward strand.
GTAGACAATGATGACATAAAGATCAAAGCCAAAGGCTCTGCAATCTCCTTCCTAGCTTCCCAGAGAATCCTAGGATAGATCCCATCCGGCCCAGGGGACTTATCTATTCTCACACTTTCCAGAATTGCTAACACCTCCTTATGAACCTCAATCCCGTCTAGTCTAATAGCCTGTATTTCAGTATTCTCCTCGACAACATTGTCTTTTTCCTTTGCGAATACTGATGAAAAATATTCATTTAGCGCCTCTCCTATCTCTTCGGACTCCACGCACAACTTCCCATTACGGTCCTTGTCTGGCCCTAACCTTACTCCGGTCATTCTTATATTCCTGACATACCTATCGAAAGCTTTAGGGTTTTCCTTGATCCTACCTGCCAAAGACTTCTCATGCCCCCTCCTGGCTTTTCTTAGCTCTCTCTTTAGGTCCTTCCTGGCTAATTTGTAACTCTCAAGCACCCTAACTGAGCCTTCATGCCTCATCTTTACATAAGCCTCCTTCTTCCTCTTAACAAGAGATTCAACTTCTTTAGTAAACCACAGTTCCCTCGCTCGACCACTTCCTCCCTGCCTGACAGGTACACACTTATCAAGGACACGCAGTAGCTGTTCCTTGAACAAGCTCCACATTTCAATTGTGCCCAGCCTCTGCAGTTTCCTTCCCCATTCTATGCATCCTAAATCTTGCCTAATCGCCTCATAATTGCCTTTCCCCCAGCTATAACTCTTGCCCTGTGGTATATACCTATCCCTTTCCATCGCTAAAGTAAACGTCACTGAATTGTGGTCACTATCAGCAAAGTGCTCACCTACCTCCAAATCTAACACCTGGCCTGGCTCATTACCCCGTACCAAATCCAAGGTGGCATCGCCTCTTGTTGGCCTATCTACATACTGTGTCAGGAAACCCTCCTGCACACATTGAACAAAAACTGACCCATCTAAAGTACTCGAACTATAGCGTTTCCAGTCAATATTTGGAAAGTTAAAGTCCCCCATAACAACTACCCTGTTACTTTCACTCCTATCCAGAATCATCTTTGCTATCCTTTCCTCTACATCTCTGGAACTATTCGGAGGCCTATAGAAAACTCCCAACAGGGTGACCTCCTTTCCTGTTTCTAACCTCAGCCCATACTACCTCAGTAGACGAGTCCTCATCAAACGTCCTTTCTGCCACCGTAATACTGTCCTTGACTAACAATGCAACACCTCCCCCTCTTTTACTACCTTCCCTGATCTTACTGAAACATCTAAACCCCGCAACCTGCAACAACCATTCCTGTCCCTGCTGTAGCCATGTCTCCGAAATGGCCACAACATCAAAGTCCCAGGTGCCAAGCCATGCTGCAAGTTCACCCACCTTATTCCAGATGGTCCTGGCATTGAAGTAGACACACTTCAAACCACCTTCCTGCCTGCCAGTACAGTCCTGCGACCTTGATCAATAATTACCAGGCAATGTGTCTTCCCATGGGATTGGGGAAGTGGTCCCGTAAAATCTATCCGTATCTGTTCCCAGGACCCCTTCGGGCGTGGCTGGTGTCCCATTCTGATCTTGACGGGCCTTCCCGGGTTGTGCTGGGCACACGTCACACAATGGTGACAGTATCGCGCTTTGTCCCTGCCCATGCCTTTCCATCACCATTCTTTTCCGATACTGGTAATCATGGCGTCTTGCCCCACGTGGGACACACCATGGTGTAATTGCATGAGGGTGTGTTGAATGCATTCGGGGGCCATGACCTTGCCGTTCAATCTCCAGACACCCTTTCCGTCTGGTGTGGCCCCTTGTGCCTTCCACCTAGCGCGTTCTGCCTCAGGGGTGTCTGTGTGTAGCTGGGTAATACTAATGGTGGGGCCATCCTCAGCAAATGTGGCTGATAATGGTTGGATATCCTCTGTCTCCAGGGCTGACTGAGTTGCTTTATCAGCAGCCTGGTTCCCCTTAAAAATATACCACTCGGGATTTTGTTCGTCTGGCTCCCTCTGGTGGGCCTTGACCTTCAGCACCGCAGCCTTCGATGGGAGCTAGCTGGCCTCTACTAAGGTCTCTATAATTTGTCCATGTTTAATTGGGGTTCCTCCTGTGGTAACAAATCCCCTTCTTCCCCAAACAGTCATGTAATCATGTACAATTCCAAACACATATCTACTGTCAGTGTAAATATTAACTCTTCTTCCCGCCACCTCCGTGAAGGCCTGGGTCAGGGCAACTAGCTCTGCTACCTGGGCCGATAGGCCTCCTTCTGCCCTCCCTGCTCGGACTACACGTAGGCCCACGTTAACTACCGCCTGTCCTGTTCGTGGCGACCCATGTACATATTTCCGAGAGCTGTCCACAAACAGGATTTCGTCTGGTGCCTTCAGGGGCAAATCTTTTATCTTCCTTTCTTCTACCTCATTGTCTACATTCCCACATTCGTGTGGCTCACCATCTCCTAATATGCCTTCAGCTGGGTTCCTCTTGGGAGTCCCGCAAAATGGTTATAGATTTGGTAGGTGGCAGGAGGACCGCTTCCCACTTTGCCCTTCTCATGTTAGAGGCGGACCTTAATTTCCCCGTATTCAACATTTCTACCAGGGTGTGGTTGGTATGTAAAATAATATTCCCTGTCATTACTATTGGCTCACTAACCCTCACGGCCCGTGCGACACAGTCTAAGGTGGCTATACACTTGGGTAAACCGTTCACCACGGGTCCTTCAGCAGTAGAGTATTACCTTTGGGTCATTGTTTGTCTCCGTGGACCTGGGTCACCACCGCTGAGTAGAATCCTCCCTCATTATTACAATAAATGTGGAATTCTTTACTCGCGTCAGGTAGTCCCAGTCTTGGGGCTGACATCAATTCGGCTTTTAGTTTTGTGTAAGTTTCACCTTGTTCAGGCCCCCAATCCATGGGGTCCATGGCTGGTTTCCCCCCTTTTACCAGTCATTGTATTGGTTCTACCAGTTTTGCAATCTCAGGGATAAAATTCCTGCCGTAATTAAACAAGCCCAAAATTTCCTCACACCACAGACTGTCACGGGTCGTGGCATTTGTTGTATAGCGGTTTTCCTATCTACAGGCATTTCTTTTGTGCCTCAGGAGATCAGATGTCCCAGGTACAGGACCTTAGTTTTCCCTACCTGGGCTTTCTTCAGACCTGCTTTGAGACCCATATCCTCCAAGTGTTTCAGGACTAGGTGTAGTGCCTCTTGGTGGCCAGGTTTGGACTCCAAGGCCAGTAAGATGTCATCTACATATTGGAGTTTCGTGCTGCCATGGGGCAGTTCGATTTCCCTGAGAATATCATTGCCCGGTGAAAGATGGCCGGGCTGTTATGGAATCCTTGGGAGAGTCGGGTCCACATGTACTGCTTGTCCCCAATGGTAAATGCAAACTTATCTTAGGAGTCACGATGGAGTGTGATAGTCCAGAATTCATTGGCAATGTCCAGTACAATAAAGATTTTGTGGGTCAGGGAGAGCCGGTTCGAGATTGTGGACGGGCTGGCCACGATGGGGTGCAACTTTGGTGTGACCTTATTTAGGGCTGTGTAATCAGTTGTGAGTCGGTAGCTTCCATCAGGTTTACTCACTGGCCAGGTGGGGGAGTTGGTGGTACTCATGGTTTCTCGGAGAATTCCCCTTTCCACTAGCCCTTCAACAATTTCCGCAACTGCCCTCCTAGCCTCCGGTTTGATGGGGTACTGTCGGTGTGGTTTATATTCCAGGCCTTCTACTACCATGGGGTCGATTTTAATTAGCCCAGTATCTAGTTTAGTTTCTGCCCGTACCCCTGAGACGGAGGTGCAAATGGCGCCAAACCCATTGTCTTCCAATTGCCAATCACGTCCAGTGGCAGATGCAGCTTGGACAATTTCCAAATGGCTTGCATAGGCTCCCATTTTCTCCTTTCTCCCATTGGGACGGGGCCACATTAATTTGCCTTTCCCGCAATCTTTTAGTACCTCATACTCTTTCATCAAATCGTTTCCCGTGATAGTTCCTTCATTATTTTTACACACATAAAATCGCATTGGTATATACAAATTATTAATTTCCACCAAAGTGGTTTTGCTCAAGTACGCAGGGGTTTTTTGCCCGCTAATGCCCTTTACATAGATCATTTTGTTAGTTGTGGGCAGGGGTAGGTCAGTGATGGATACGGAGGCTCCCGTGTCCACCAGCATCTCACATTGTCTGCCCCCTACTAGTGCAGACATGTAAATCCTACCTTCCTTAATACCCGTGCCCGTGGGGACTGCCGGACATCAGTCCGTCTCCCTTCGAGAAGTTGCGGTTGTTGGTTTACCATGTTTTTCCCAAATAGTGCCCTCAGAGTGGCCCTTCTTGCCGCAATGTGGGCAAGTGCTTCCAGACCTCCCTTTGTTCTGTTTTGGGGCTCTACATTCTCTGGCAAAGTGTCCCATCTTGCCGCAGTTGTGGCAAGTGGATTTAGGTTTTATCTTTGTCATGGCACCTAAGTTTTCTTGTTTTATTCAAATGGGGGTTCTTTCTCCCATCCCTTCTTTAATTCCAGATACCCATTCTACCAACCTGTCATAATCTCTGGTGGCAGTTACCCCCATCTTCAGGATTGCCTGGTGAGCGGGTGATAACCCATCTTTGAATGCCTGTATAAATGCCCTATCAGTATGGTTTGTATCTGGCATCCCTGAACATTCTTGATATACCTTGAACAATCGTTCCCCGTATTCAGATGCCTCTTCTCCCTTCTGTTGATTTGTGTTTGTGATTTTGGACCAATTGGTGGGGGCATTTCCCAGGACCCGTTGGACTTCGGCCTTAAAGTGGTTAAACGGTTCTTCTTGTACCTCTCTTTCGCCTGTTAATTCTACAGCATGAGTCCACCATCCACCTCGGTAATCGTGTTTAGCTTGGGCTGCGGCGTCAGCCTGACCAGAACCGCCCCCATTAACTGCCATTTATCTTGCGGGCAAGCCGCTCAAACAAGTTGGTGTATATCTCGTAGGTGTAATTGGTGCCCCACCCAAATAGTGTCTAATTTGGCCCAGAATTTAGCATTGGCGCTTCTAGGTTGTAACTTTCCCAGGGACGCCAATATCTGTTGTCTTTCTCCTGGTGTGAAGGGCTGATATCTAGCGGTTGGGGCTGCCAGGGCGAGGTTAACTTTCTCACTCAGACTCTCCTCTGGGGCAGTGGGCCCTTCCCTGGGATGGTATGGGGGCAAGGGTCCCCACGGACCCTCTGCTAAGAACTGGTTCCTTTTTTCTAGTTCCCTAATTCGTGATTCTTGGATCCTTCTTTCCTCCATCCACCTCCTCGTGGACTCTAATGTTTGCCCTATAAGGCCGGCCAATTGATGTACTAAAAGGACTGTGGTTTTCTTAGTCCTATCTTTCTTCTGTCTTAAGAGCCAATCTTGCTGTTGTTCTAGGGCTGGGACGGATCCCATCCCCCCTTTTTCATCTGTTTAATAAATGAATGTCTATCTGTCATATATTGATTAATGAGAGACCCCGGGGGTCCCCATTGATCTTCCTTCCCCGCCATGATAAATGATAAGTTTATACTCACAATCTCCCCCAATCTCTCGACTGTGTTTAACCTACCGGCCACGTCCTATTCATGTTTTCCCACTGGCCACGTCTCACTCGGGGTCCGGCAATACCTATCGTGGGAGTGATCAAGTCCCCCGATCCTGCTTATTTCAATTCTCTCTCGGCGATTTCACAACATTACATTCTCACGTTACGTTTGAGTATCACATCCCAGGTACCTGTCCATGTGAGTCTCTGCGCCCACTTCAGGGTCCTGACCTTCGCATGGGGGATTTCCCCTCTTAACAACCGGTCTAAGGCTGCATGTTAGAGACGGGTACCTCCTTGTCCATTTTTGCTCAACTCAGACGGCAGACAGTCTCACATTCACACTCAACAGATTCTTGAATACTGTGGTCCAACTCACTTAACTTTGTGTTCTGTATCTGTCCCGGTATCCGGACTGTGGCCACGCTGCCCGAACCGTAGACAGCATCCTGCCGACTACGCCAGTTTGTTGTAGGTAAAATATTACCAAGTACAATTCTGTAGTGAGTCAGACTCAGCTTTACTAACAAAAGCTTTTGGGAGAAGCAGGGACCTCAAAGGGGCCTCACCAAAACTTCTCAGCTATTACAGACGATTTCAAAGGTTACATACATTTGCTGTCACGCGCCAACCTCCCTCTCAAGTCATGTACAAAGTTCTTTAATCTGTTCCAGGCATCTTGCAAAGCGGGTGACGGTTAGTGCTGCTATTGTTTTCGCGCGCAGGATTTGTTGTTTCAGTGGATGTTTCATCCTGATTGTGTAAAGTTCGGTCTAAAGGTCCACTTCCTTATCAGAGTTGTTGTGGAATTTGTTGTGTTGTTAATCTCTTTACTTACTCCTTCAGTAAGTTAATCTCTTTACCCACTCCTTCACTGCCTTCTCCCCATAACCCTTGATCCCTTTACTCGTCAAGGACCTATCTATCTGTCCTAAAGACACTCAATAACTTGGCCTCCACATCTTCTGCAGCAATGGGCCCTACCGATTCACTATTACCTGACTGAAGAAATTCCCCCTCATTGGGTTATTCTTCACTTTGAGTCTGCCCTTGGGTCCTAGTCTGTCTTATTAGTGGAAACATATTCTCCACATCCATTCTATCCAGGCCTCTCCGTATTCCTCCCTCATCCATCTAAATTCCATCAATAAAGACCCAGAGTCCTCAACCACTCCTCATATGACAGGCCCCTTAGATACTGGATCCAGAACTGCTTACAGTGTTCCAAATGCAGTCTGACTAGAGCCTTTTGCAGCCTCAGTAGTACATCCTCACTCTTTATTCTAGCCCTCTGGAAATGAATGCTGATTTTGCATTTGCTTTCTTTACTGCCAAGTGAACCTGCATGTTAACCTTAAGAGGATCCTGAACTAGGACTTCTAAGTCCCCTTGTGCTTCAGATTTCCAAAGCCTTTACCCATTTAGGATATTGTCTACACCTCTATTCTTCCTAACCAAGTGCAAAACCTCATACTTTCTCAAATTGTATTCCATGTGCCACTTCATTGCCCACTCTCCTAGCCTGTACAGGTCATTCTACAGTCTTCCTGCGTCCTCAATACTGTATGTCTCACGACCTATTTTTGTGTCATCTGTAAACTTAACAACAATGCCCTCAGTTCTTTCACCTGCATTATTAATACATCATAGGCCCTTACCTTATTTAGCAGCTTAGTGTGCAGCACTTTGAGGCCCTTTGGAAATCCAAATTGATCGCCTCCACCAGCTCTCCTTTGTCTAATTTGTTCCTTACCTCAAAGTGTTGTAACAGATTTGTCAGCCATGACCCCACCCCACTTGCCGTGCTGACTCAGCCCTATTTCACCAGGCACTTCCAAGTGCTCCATAATCTCTTCTATCATAATGGGTTCTAAAATCTTACGAACGACCGAGGTTAGGCTGACCAGCCTAAAATTTCCCATCTTCCACTTCTTTCCCTTCTTAAACAGGGATGTTACGTTAGTTATTTTCCAGTCCTTTGGGACCCTCTCTGACTCTAGGGGATGTAGTCCATCTGGTCCAGGTAATTTATCCACTTTGAGACCTTTCAGCTTCCCCAGTACCTTCACCTTAGCAATGGCCACTACACTCACCTCTGCCCCCTGCTGTCTTTAAAGCTACTGGTTGCCCTGTCCTCCCTAGCGTGTTCCTTCTTACTTCGGATGAGTTTCTGCTGTCCTTCGTATATTACCTCCAAAAACCCAGGCCATTGCAGCTCTACCATCAAGTCTGAGCCCAAGTCCTTCAAGCTGCAGACACTGACTGCAGTTGTGGCCACTGTGGCTTGCACTGGGATCCACCAGCTCCCACACTATGCAAGAACAATGGTCACCCGTTTGGCCATTTCTAATATAGTTAAAAAATGTTATTCTTGGATCGTTCCTAAATTATTTTACTCCTTTCTGAATCCACTATTATTCAGTGCTAATCACTAGTGTAGGTCCCTTACCAGCTAATCAGCTTCTCTGTGACATCATTTAATTATTTAAAAATGTGAACTCCAAAATGTTCAAAATCCCCAGGTTTAAGTCATACCCATCGCCACTGGTCCTCCGTTAGGTAGGCTTCAAAACGCCCGGGTTGAAGTCATACTCACTGCCTCTGGCATTGCCCTTGCCCCACTTAGGTGAGTCTGGACATATTCTGCACATTTTGTGTATTGACATCCATTCTAACTAGTATTGACCTGTACACTGCAAGGTAAGACCCTTGATGATGTGAAATGGCATCTGTTTGAACTCAGCACTGAGTGGAAACGGGCCTGTTAAGTTTAGGTTTATCTGAATGATCCCCTGCTTCCTGTCACCTGCTATCAAAAATAGGATCTTTCAAAAATGGGCCAGCACTTCCAAATCATTTTAATTTATTTAGTTGCTCCCTGTAATATATATTTTACGTTCCCTGTACGCTTGCTGTTTTTCCTTTTCTTCCATGGTGAAACTTGATGCAAAATTTTCATTTTATCCGCGTGCTATTGCTTGCATCTGGCTTTCATGGGCCCAAATTTTTCACTACCACTCTCTCTTAATATATTCAAAGAAACTCTGCTTTTTGCTTTGATTCCATTTGTAGTGATTCAAACATTGATGGAATGGTATATAGTGAGGAAGACAGCCTTGGATTACAGAAGGATATGGACAGACTGGTCAGATGGGCAAATCAGTGGCAAATGGAATTTCGTGAGACTATTAATCAAAAACCGACAAAAATAAGAAGAATGGTCTCCTTCTGCAATGTAATAACTCTGTGACTGATGAGGCACAGCACGTAAGAAGTTCTGAGTGGTATCTGCCAATTAATGTGCAGTTTAGACTCAACCACAATTTGTCTCTTAAATATTTAACCCATGTGAATTTTTAATTAACTGAGAGGAGACATGACTAAGATGTATAAAATTATAAGGGGTATAGATAGGGTAGACAGGAAGAAACTTTTCCCCTTGATGGAGGAATCAGTGACCATGAGGCATAAGATAAGAAGCAGAAGGTTTTGAGGGAATGTGAGGAAATTTCACTCAGGATGGTGGGAATTTGGAACTCGCCTGTAAGTATGGTAGAGACAAAAACCATCATCACATTAAGAAGTATTTAAATGTGTACTTGTGATGCCAACGCATACAAGGCAATGGGCCAAATGCCGGGATATGGGATTAGAATAGTTAAATGATTGTTTGTTAATGACACGGACGCAATGGGCCAAAGGGCTATTTTCTGTACTGTACATCTCTATGACTCTATTATTGTATAATATGATCTCAGGAGAGAAACTCAAGTTATTAACAAAAAGAATAAAGCCAGAAGATTCCACTGTTTAAAACAGAAGGCTTTTTATTGCTGAGAGTAAACAGAGTGAACACTATATACATGCAGCGTACACTCCAACATTAAAAATTAACATTGGTTAAATATTTATGACATAAATTGTGGTTGAGTCTAAACTGTAACTTGGACATTAAATGGCAGATACCACTCAGACACTCCTTATGTGCTGCGCTTCATCAGTCACAGAGTTATTACTTTGCAGAAGGAGACCATTCTTCTTATTTTTGCCTGTTCTGATTAGTGGTCTCATGAACTGCTACTATGCAGCTTGGACTGATCTGTGTAATTTTATATCTTTTGAAAAGGAACTGTTTTTATCCGAAGACATGGTTTCCACATCTCAGAGATAAAACATCTCAGTTTGTTTCTTATCCTTAGAAACTGATAGCGTCAGTTTCCTTTCTTGTTTTTCTGTTCTGCATTTCTTTTCGTTTTAGTTTTAGTTAGGCTCTGTCTCAAAATATACAAATTGAATTAAAATACACAGATTTTCTTAGTAATTTTTTTTAATTCGCATGATATCAATAAATGCTGAAGGCACAGGATACAGTAAAGTCTGTGGAGCCAGACACCATCTTATGTGCAGTGAAGATTTGTGTTTTGTATTATAGTTGGTGCGTGTTATGCTGGGACAGCTTTCTTTTAAGAGGTGATTCACATAGCCACTGGTGAGTGATCAGCCAGGTGTGCAGGTTTGTGTAGACTTGTACTTTTACAGAGTGCACAGCAACTGAGTAAACCTCTCTATTCAACATAAATGACGACTTTGTATGTTCTTTTATTCTACTGGAGTCTAATAATTGCCCAATACAGAATAACTGATGGTGAGAAGAAGAGAGAAGAAAAGAAAATGGATTTTTTTTTCACTCACTGCGCATTCGAAATTGGACCAACAGCAGAGGACCAGGTAAGAAAGAGAGAGATGGGGGAAGGTCAACAGATTCCTTCCAGAAAGAAAGAAATAAGAAAATTCAAACTTAAATGGGAGGAAATCCGGATGGCCCAGGCAGCAGAGTCCTCCATGGTGGCTTTCGAGATACACAGCAATGCAGAATCTCCGAGCAGAAACTGACAGCCAAATCCGTACCCTTGAAGATGGCCTCAACTGTGATCTTGGGATCATGTAACCTACATGTAACCCCACTACAATGTTTTGTATCTGTAACATCTTCCTTACTGTCCTGTTTTGACACCATCACCTTGATAACTTGCTATGATCTCTCTATCTTAATTTGTTTGTACAGTTTTGGATCACTTGTTACTTTGGTTAGACCCTCAGCATGTGACTGTTATACTTATCATGTTATTCCAGCCATTTGGTTTTTTCCCAGCACAGCCTTATTTTTAATTTTTTAAAATTATCTCTCTGCCTCAATTAATCGGATTATAGGTCATCCCTTCACTTACTATTCGGCTGTTGACACTTTACTCACACCGTCTTACACTTTTGATCACCAGGAGAGACTTATTATTCAGCCTGTCAACACTCCACTCACACCATTGGTACAATCTTTTGATCTCTCTGCCTGTAAATTTTGTGCCTGTGTGCTTATCTTCACTCCACCTGATGAAGGAGCAGCACTTCAAAAGCTTGTGATTTCAAATAAATCTGTTAGACTATAACCTGGTATCGTGTGACTTCTGACCCATCACCACAGGACCTCCAGAAGGAGCACACCATCCTGAAGGCAGCACACCATCCTGAAGGCAGCACACCATCCTGAAGGCAGCACACCGTCCCCAGAGCAGCACACTGTCATGAGGATACTGTCCCTGTGGAAGAAACTGTCTTTACGCGCCCCAAGGACAACCCTTTATCTGAAGTTCTCAATGTCCCTAAGGTGAATCATGCACCAGAACTAAGAAGACACCCAGCACGAAACAAATGCCCACCAAATAGACTCTCTTATTAAATAGCGCCTCCTGTTTATTGCATCTAATGGAACTGTGTATCACATCCATGGAAATAGCTTTTCTGCTTCGACATATGTGTTGTATATAAATACTGGAGTTTGTTTGATAAAGGGAAAGTTTGAACGTTAAAAGCAAGGGCTGTTATTGTATTATAGTTGGTATGCTGGGACAGTGTCCCATTTAAGAGGCGAGTCATGTGATCACTGGTGAGTGATCAGCCAGGTTTGCAAGTTGTTTATGTAGATTTGTCTTGTGCTTTTGCGGAATGCACAGCAACTGAATAAATTTCCTCATTGAATTGCAGTAAATGATAACTTTGTATATTATGTTAGTCTACTGGAGTGTAGTAACTGACCAGTACAGAATAACTTGTAGTCCAGAACTAGCCATATCTCTAGCCAAGCTGTTTCAGTGAATCTTAAACAGAAACATTGTTTTTCTTGCTGTGTAGGAATCAATTCTTCTTTTGGTCCCCAGTTTTTCTTTGAAACATCATGTCATAGCTTCACATTAGCCTCACAGTTCCCATCATCCTTTCCATGGGTATCTAAGCCATGTAATGCACTGGTTGTTCTCTCTCTGGAACCTGTTTGTGTACGCCCCAAGTTCTCTCCAGCATTGCTGTTTGTTGACTGCTTTTAAAAATACACTCATGAGAAGCGAGTATCATTGGATTGCCCAACATTTATTGCCCATCCTGTTTACCCTTGAGAAAGTGGTGGTGAACTGCCTTCTTAAGTCATTGCAGTCCATTTGCTCAAGGAAGACCCATGATGGCATTAGGGATGGAGTTCTCAGATTTTGACTTACAGACCCTGAAAGAAAAGTGTTTTATATTCCAAAGTCTGGATGGTGGAGTGGCTTGACGGGGAACTTCCAAGTAGTGGTGTGGGGTAGTGTTCCCATATATCTGCTTCTCTAGTCTTTCCAGATGGTTGTAGTTGTGGGTTTACATAGGACAGAACTCCCACCTGCCTGCACATGAAGAGGCAAGAAAATACCCAAAGGAAACTAACTCCGGCTTTAACATTGGCAGGTTCTGTCTAAGGAGCCTTGGTGAATTTCTGCAATGCATCTTGTAGATAGTGCACAATGCTGCTCAGCGTCAGTGGTGGAGTGACTGAACATTTGTGGATGTGGTGCCAATCAAGCGGGCTGCTTTGTCCTGGTGCCGAGCTTCTTGAGTGTCGTTGGAGCTGCACTCATTCAGGCAAGTGGGGAGTATTCCATCACACTCCTGACTTGTATTTTGTAGATCGTGGACAAGCTTTGGGGATTCAAGAGGTGAGTTACTCACTGCAAGATTCCTAGCTTCTGACCTGCTCTTATAGCCACAAAATTTAAATGGCTAGTCCAGTTCAGCTTCTAGTCAGTGGTAACTCCAGGATAAAATCCGAAAGAACTGCATATGCTGCAAATCAGAAACAAAAGTAGAAATTGCTGGAAAAACTCAACAGCTCTGGTAACATCTGTAGAGAGAAATCGGAGTTAATGTTTTGGATCGCGTGCTTCTGAGCAAGGGCAGTTGACCCAAAACGTTAACTCTGATTTCTCTCTGCAGATGCTGCCAGATTTGGTGAGCTTTTCCAGCAATTTGTATTTTTGTAACTCCAAGGATGTTGATCGTGGGAAACAGACGCTTCAGTCCAACTTGTCCATACCGACCAGCTATCCTAAATTAATCTAGTCCCATTTGCTAGCCTTTGGCCCAAATCCCTCTAAACCTTTCCTATTCATATACCCAGCCTTTAAAATGTTATAAATGTACCAGCCTCCACCACATTTTCTGGTAGCTCGTTCCATGCACGCACCACATTCTACATGAAAAGGTTGCCCCTTAGGTCCGTTTGAAATATTTCCCCTCTCACTTTAAGCGAATGGCCTCTAGTTTTGAACTCCCCACCCTGGGGAAAAGACTTTGGCTATTCATCCTATCCATGCCCCTCATGATTTTATTAACCTCTGGAAGGTCACCCCTCAGCCCCTGACACTCCAGGGAAAATAAGTATCTTTCTTATTTGACATAATCATTGCTTAGCAGTTGTGTTGCGTAAGTGTTACTTAGCACAGGTCAGCCCAAGGAAGGGCATAAGTGAGTGGGGGAAGGTTAGTTAGCTAAAGGGGTTTGTGACAGGACAGGAGAGAAACTGACGGACATAGTACTGTTACATTGTGAGTTACTGGTGTGGGATAAATGGCTTCACTGAATTTATGGAGAGTTTGGCTGAAATCTACAGGAGTACAGAAAATACCATTTTTACAAGGTAGTTTAGAAAATCAGATTTTCTTATCAGAACGAAGTGTTATTGTATCTTTATCTATAATGTGTGAACTTTAGTAATAGCATATCTAACGTTACAGTGCTACGTTATTGAAGTTTTTGTTGGCATTATGTTAATTTTCAAAAGTGATAGCTATATTTGTTCATGGGATATGAGCATGTGGCAAAGCCAGCCTTTGTCCCCCATCTCTGATTGCCGTTGAGATGTTGGTGTAGTTAAAACAGGGTCACTTATGAAAATAGTTTTCAGAGCACTGCAACAGTCCTTTGTTTCACTTTACATTTACATAATCCAACAAAGTCATGTTCTCTTGTTAGTTTGAACTAACTTGTACTGAATGCCAAAATACTGAGGCCACTTTTAGTGATTTAATGATTTTAATTGATCCACAGTCTTGATAGCAATAGGAGGTAAACCAAGGGAAAACATGGTTCTACCCATTTGAAATGGCCTGGAAGCATTTGTATTTCACTACATAAAAAGTGCTATTATTACTTTACACCTTCTCTCCAGAACACTTTATCTTCAGGCACTGTCACCCATGTCAATCCTTTTCTCTCAGGTTGTGGAGAAGTCAAGTGACAGCACTTGTAGAAATGCATTGCTTTGTTTTTGACTGACTATGTCATAGATGGCTGGAATGACAGCTAGTCTGTACTCTTTAGTGATGGCTGCTGGCTTTCCAGTTGTCATTTTCTCTATGCAGAAAATGTGTGGTTTTAATGTACCCCCAAATTTGTAACAGACAAGTTTTGCTCTTGTGCGTTCAATTTCCAAGTGAATGAGTTTATGTAAAAGGGGAACAACAGTGGTGTCACCTCTGATCTCTATGGAACACCACTCTCCATCTTGTAGCAGTCTGAGTAGCTGAACCCTGGGTAATGTGTCCAGACCTAAAGTAATTCTGGGCAAAGTAGCTGGAGAGGCTAAAGATCGAAATCCTGATCACGTACCTACAGACATGAAAGTGAATGAGAATGTGTGCAGCAAAGCAACTAAAGGCCAGAGTGAGCAGTACTAGGAAAGGGGTTAAAAAAAAGCCTTGTGGCTTCAGCACAGAGAAAGTATTGATTAGTGAGTAGGTGGTGCCTGTTTTTGTGTTTAGTTTATTATTATTAAGTTAGTAATAATGAGTTACATAAGTATAGACATGACAGACCACCTCAGTGCTGTTCAGTATGCATCCTATGCCATGTCACATACATGTTACAAATGCCAGGCAATGACCATCTCCAGTAAGAGACAATCTAACCACCACCCCTTGACATTCAATGGTGTTATCATCACTGATAACCCCACGATTAACATCCTGGGGGTTACCTTTGACGAGAAACTCACTTTGACTTACCATATAAATATGGTGGCTCCAAGAGCAGATCAGAGGCTGGGAATACTGTGGAGAGTAACTCACCTCCTGACCCCTGTCTGCCAGGCACTTGAATCCTGTACAAATCACAAGTCAGGAGTGTAGTAGAATACTCCCCACTTGCGTGGATGGTTGCAGCTCTAACAACACTCAACAAGCTTGACACCATCCAGGACAAAGCAGACTGCTTGATCAGCACCATATCACAATCCACTGCTTGCATCACTGATCCATACTAGCAGCGGTGTGTTCTTCCTATAATATGCACTGCAGAAATTCACCAGAAATCCTTAGACAGCGCCTTCCAAGTCCACGACAACTTCCATCTAGAAGGACAAGGGCAGCAGATACAAGTGAACATCACCCTGTGCAAGTTCCATTCCAAGCCACTCACTATCCTGACTTGGAAATATATTGAGAGGAGCAGGAAGGCTGATGTTTCGAAGAAGCTTTCCTGCTCCTCTGATGCTGCTTGGCCTGTTGTGTTAATCCACCTCTACACCTTGTTATCTCAGAGTCTCCAGCATCTGCAGTTCCTACTGTCTTTGGAAATATATTGCTGTTCCTTCAATGTCACTGGGTCAAAATCCTGGAATTTCCTCCCTAAGGGCATTGTAAGACCATAAGACATAGGAGCAGAAATTAGGCCATTTGGCCCATCAAGTCTGCTCTGCCATTCAGTCATGGCTGATAAGTTCCTGAACCCCATTCTCCCGCTTTCTCCCCATAACCCTTGATCCCCTTCATAATCAAGAACCTATCTATCTCAGTCTTAAAAGTACTCAATGACCTGGCCTCCACAGCCTTCTGTGGCAGTGAATGCTGTAGATTCACCACTCTCTGGCTGAAGAAGTTTCTACTTATCTCCGTTCTAAAACGCCTTCCCTTTCCTCTAAGGCTTTGCCCTCGGGTCCTAGTCTCTCCTACTAATGGAAGCATCTTCCCAACATCCACTCTGTCCAGGCCATTCAGTATTCTGTAAGTTTCAATTAGATCTCCCCTCATCCTTCTCAACTTCAATGAGTATAGTCCCAGAGTCCTGAAACATTCCTCATTTGTTAAGCTTTCCGTTCTTGGGACCATTTTCATGAACCTCCTCTGAACCCACTCCAGGGCCAGTACATCCTTCCTGAGATATGGGATCCAAAACTGCGCACAATGCTCCAAATGTAGCCTGACCAGAGCCTTATAAAGCCTCAGTAGTACATCCCTGCTTCTATATTCAAGTCCTCTCAAAATAAGTGCCAACATTGCATTTGCCTTCCTGACTACTGATTCAACCTGCAAGTTTACCTTGAGAGAATCCTGGACTAGAACTCCCAAGTCTCTTTGCACTTCAGACTTCTGAATTTTCTCCCCATTTAGAAAATAGTCCGTGCTATTATTATTCTTACCAAAGTGCATGACCTCACACTTTCCCACATTGTACTCCATCTGCCACTTCTTTGCCCACCCTCCTAACCTGTCCAAATCCTTCTGCAGCCTCCCCACCTCCTCAATACTACCTGCCCCTCCAACTATCTTCGTATCATCTGCAGACTTATCCAGAATGCCCACAGTTCCTTCATTTAGATCATTAATGTATAAAGTGAAAAGTTGTGATCCCAACACTGACCCTTGTGGAACACCACTTGTCACCAGCTGCCATCCTGAGAAAGATCCTTTTACGCCCACTCTCTGCTTTCTGCCAGACATCCAATCTTCTTTCCATGCCAGCATGTTGCCTCTAACACATGGGCCATTATCTTACTCAGCAGTCTCCTGTGCGGCACCTTGACAAAAGCCTTCTGGAAGTCCAGGTAGATAACATCTGTTGGCTCTCCACGGTCTACCCTGCTTGTTACTACCTCAAAGGATTCTAGCAGATTTGTCAGGCATGACCTCCCCTTGATGAAGCCATGCTGACTTTGCCCTATGTTACCATACACTTCCAAATATTCAGAAATCTCATCCTTTACAATGGACTCCAAAATCTTACCAACGACCGAGGTTAGGCTAATCGGCCTGTAATTTTATGTCTTTTGCCTTACTCCCTTTTTAAACAGGGGTGTCACGTTAGTGATTTTCCAGTCCTCTGGGACCCTCCCTGACTCTAGCGATTCCTGAAGGATCACCACTAATGCTTCCACTATCTCTTCAGCTGGCCCCTTTAGAACTCTGGGGTGTAGTCTATCTGGTCCAGGTGATTTGTCCACCTTCAGGCCAATCAGTTTTACTAGCACCTTTTCCTTGGTGATGGCCACCATACTGAGCTCTGCCCCTTGACTCTCTTGAATTTTTGGGAGATTATTCATGCCTTCCACATTGTGGGTCTACCTACAGCACATAGTCTGCAGCGATTGAAGAGGGCAGCTGAGCAACACACTATCAACGGCATCTAGGGACAGGCAATAAATGTTGGCCCAGCCCAAATCCTATTAATGAATAAAAAAAATGTGGAAACCTAATGACAGTAGCCATGCCCTGGAGAACCACAAGTACTGAAAGTATCACCAAGTGGAGGAGCTTGCACTCTGAATTTTGAAGCTCGTGAAACTCGTATTGTTCCTTGTAGAGAAGAGGAAGCTCTCCTTTTACAGAGTGAGTGGGTATGATCTGATGTATGTGCTTGTTTTGGTGGTGGAGGCAGATTTAGTCTCTTAGAAGAGGGGAGAATGTCATCAGGCAATGGTAAAAGGTTCACTGGTGGTATAAGTGGATTGAATTTGCAGATAGTTGGTTGAGTGGCCCAAATTACAAATGTAGTGTTGTAATCACTCTTTAATTCCATCTGCCTTTAACCATTGCTCTCTATCTTGTCTTCTAACCAGTGGAGGAATCATTTTGCTAATTGTTCTTCAATTCCTAATGCTGTGAACTTAGACAAGAGCCTACTGAGCCTTAGTATATCTTATAATTGTGAAGAGGTTGAACTGTTACATGTTTTGATGAAAATAGTTGGAACTGTTTGCCTTGGAGAAGAAAAAAATTGAGAGGATATACTCAATAAATCAGGCAGCATCTATGGAGAAAAACAGTTTTATTTCATGCTTTCACAGGATCTTGATGTCGCTAGCTGGGCCACCATTTATTCTATTATAAAGCAGAGGTTGCCTCCCCGCTCTGAGAACTGAATCAAAACACCCAAAGAGGAGCACCTTGCCCTATGATCTATAAGGACTGTGAAAAGTGGTGTAATCTGCCTTTCAGCAACCTCTTGTGGTTAAATGAATAAACCCCTGACCCTCACTTTACAATCAACAAGTAATAATTTATTTATCTAACAGTGAATAAATTAACTAAACTATTAACAAACCAAATAAACCCCTTCTAACTACTACCTATTCCCGAATAAATCAAGATTCTAGTAGCATGCTGTTCCATAAGACCATAAGACACAGGAGTGGAAGTAAGAGCATTCGTCCCATCGAGTCCACTCCGCCATTTAATCATGGCTGATGGGCATTTCAACTCCACTTACCCGCACTCTCCCCGTAGCCCTTGATTCCTTGCGAGATCAAGAATTTATCAATCTCTGCCTTGAAGACATTCAATGTCCCGGCCTCCACTGCACTCCGTGGCAATGAATTCCACAGGCCCACCACTCTCTGGCTGAAGAAATGTCTCCTCATTTCCATTCTAAATTGACCCCCTCTAATTCTAAGGCTGTGCCCACGGGTCCTAGTATCCCCTCCTAACAGAAACAACTTCCCAGCGTCCACCCTTTCTAAGCCATGCATTATCTTGTAAGTTTCTATTAGATCTCCCCTCAACTTTCTAAACTCTATTGAGTACAATCCCAGGGTCCTCAGCCATTCATCGTATGTTAGGCCTACCATTTGAGGAATCATCCTTGTGAATCTCCACTGGACACGCTCCAGTGCCAGTATGTCGTTCCTGAGGTGTGGGGCCCAAAATTGGACACAGTATTCTAAATGGCGCCTAACTAGAGCTTTATAAAGTCTCAGAAGCACATCACTGCTTTTATATTCCAACCCTCTTGAGATAAATGACAAAAAATAAATACAATAAATAAATACAAGTTCCACTTATATAAAATAAAATTTAAAAAGTAGAATTGAGTCTCTCGAAATTACAGCCAGGTTATATGTCTTCTGGAATGCTCTGTGCCTTCTCCGTCAATTCTTCTGCCAGAAAGGTCTTCTCCGTCGATTCTTCTGTCAGCAATATTCACTAATTGTGCCTTGGGTACCTTTGTTCATTCAATGGTGCTTCCTCTAAGACTTATAGGAGTCTGTGAGAGCTAGCGGTTCTCTGTTGAGAGCTAAGAGTTGTTAACTCTGGTAGGTGGTAGTTAGCTCTCCTGTCTTTGCCTGCCTGCCCCTTCTTTTATACCCTTGATGACATATGAACTTCTTACAATAGGATTGGTCTTATGTTGTCAAATCCATCAGATTTAAATTTAATTGGTTTTTGGTGTCTAAGTGCCTGGTTCTAATTGATTGGCTAAATTCAAAACTTGCTGTCTTTGTGAAAACTGCTGCTTGGTCTGCTAACGGTATGGCCTTTTAATACGAATGTTTCAATTTGGGTGCTGTCTGTGTACTTGCAAACTTTCAAACTGCTGTTGACAGACTTTTTTTTATAACTGTAAGCATAGAAAAAGCTCATCATCTTTTAAAGGGACTACATGATGTTTTCCTCCCTAGAATTTTACAAACACCACATTCTAACTTCCTGCCTCCCAATCCATAAGTACTCCACCCAACTTTGCAACACCTCCCCCCTTCAGAAAAAATGAACCATCATTATGAAAAGAAGGCTTCATTTTTTTCCTTTAGATCTTAACTCCATTATATTACTAGATCCATAGCTCATTAATCTAGAGCTACATTTCATTACTAATTCTATATAAAAAATTGAAAACTACCATTTCTATCTTACATAAACATTTTTCTTTTAAACCCGCGATAAAGCATCCGTGATAATATTTTCACAACCCGCAACATGTACTATCTGTAAATTAAATGCTTGTAATGTGAGACTCCAATGAAATAATCTAGTGTTCTCGTCCTTACATCTTTCCAGAAATGTTGAAGGATTGTGATCGGTATACACAATCGTCTCTGATGCATTGTTTGCAATGTAAACATTAAAATATTGGAAGACGGTTACCAAACCGAATAACACTTTTGGTTGAATATTTTTTCTGGTGAATATTGAGTTATTTTGAAAAATAACCGATTGGCATTTCAATTTCCCAATCATCCTCCTGTAACAATACAACATCAACCCTTACATTGCTTGTGACGATGGTGACTTCGAAGTGTTTCACAAAATTTGGCATGGCTAAAGCTGGCGGTGATTAACACTGCTTATAAATTCTCAAATGCCTCTTTGGAATTGTTCTGTCCACTGAAATTTTGTGTTTTTTTTAACAAATCCGTCAGCAGTGCCATTGCACTACTAAAGTTTGGTACAAATTTCCTGTAGAATCCACTCAGTCCTAAAAATTGTAGGACTTCCTTCTTTGAGGATGGTCTTGGAAATTCCTTGATGGCCTTCATCTTCATGCTCCTTGGTGTCATCTGTCCATGTCCGATGTTGTGCCACTTCTATGTCACTTTTGCCTTCACAAATTCTGTTTCTGCAAGTTTATGACCAACTTTGCCTTCTGTAGTCGCACAAGGAGCTCTGCCAAATGCTCCATGTGATCTTTCCATGAATGGCTAAAGATCACTAAGTCATCTATATAGGTAGCACAATTCGTCAATCCTGCAACAACTCTGTTCATAAGCCTTTGAAAAGTTGCTGGTGCATTTTCATTCCAAAGGGCATTACTTTAAATTGATGTAGGCCATTTGGGGTTACAAAAGCAAAATCTTCTTTTGCTCATCCTGACAAAGGTACTTGCCAGTACCACAAAGTAAGTCCAACTTTGTGATGTAACTGGCTTGTTCTACTTTTTCCACACAGTCTTTCAGCCTTGGAATTGGGTAAGCGTCAGATTTGGTCATGGTGTTGACCTTCCAATAATCTGTGCAGAATCATTGAGTGTCATCAGGTTTGGGAACCAACACGATTGATGAACTCCAATCACTTTGACTTGGCTCGGTGATATCTTCTTGGAGCATCGCTTCCACTTCCTTCTGAACCTGCATTGTTTTGAGAGGCTTAAGCTTGCAGGGAAGTTGTTTTATCAGAACAGCATTCCCTACATCAACCTCATGTACTGTGGTGTTAGTACTCCCCATTCTATTTCTACATATGTCCTCATGGCACTGTTACAGTTCTCCGTTCCTGGGACAGATAGCTCAATATCCCATCCCTTAAGGACTTCCTAATTGTTCAATTTATTCTGAGGCCCATCAAGATAAGTAATCTGGATTTGATTCCTAACCCTGAGTGGCAGCAACTAATACCTGTTTCTCCGGTTCCCTTTCCCTATCATAGTAAGTTTCAGCATGTTCAAATGACATAACCGATAAATTTTTTTCCTATCTGGCGCCTTCACCAGATAATTCGCCTGACCTAATTTCTTCTCAATTTGATAGAGACTACTAAACCTTGCTTTGAAGGGATCTCCTACCACTGGTAACAGTACCAATACTTTATTCCCATGGGGAAGCATATGAATTTTAGATTTCCTTATCTGCTTCTTGCTTCATATGTGCTTTGCCACCTTTGAATGATGTCTAGCTAATTCAACTGTACAGTTTAATCTTTCTCTCACCTCAGATACACAATCCATCTGTGAGATCTCTGACTTTGGACCTATCAACTCTTTCTTAATTAATTTTAAAAGCCCTCTTACGTCGTGTCCAAATATCAATTCAAATGGAGTAAATGGAGTTGATTAATTTGGAGAATCTCTAATAGCAAATAATCCAAATGGGATACCTTTTCCCAATTACTTGGGTAGTCCTAGCAGTAAGCCTTCAGCATGGTTTTTAGGGTCTGATGCCACCTTTCCAACGCTCCCTGGGATTCAGGATAGAATGCACTGGATTTAAAGTGTATGAGGCCTAAACTATCCATGAGCTCCTTAAGTGGTTTGGCCGTAAAATTGGACCCTTGATCTTATTGAATCTCCCTGGCTAGTCCATAATGGGTAAAGAAAGCAAGCAATTCTTCCACAACCTTTGTTGCCTTGACATTTCATATTGGAATTATCTCTGGAAACCTGATAGACATGTCTATTATGGTTAGCAAGTACTGATTCCCATTTTTGGTTATAGGGAGGATGCCTACACAATCAATCATAACTCGCGTGAAAGATTCTTCAAATGCAGGAATTGACACTAAAGGCGCGGGATTTGTTACTGCCTGTGGATTTCCTACCATCTGACATGTATGATAGTTGTGGCAAAATTCAACCTCATCTTTACATAATCCAGGCCAATAGAAATGCTTCTGTATCTTAGCCTGAGTCTTCCTCGCTCCTAGATGATTTCCTACAGGTAATTTGTGTGCTATCTGCAATAAGTCCTGTCTGTATTCTATCGGCAACACAAACTGGTGAACTTTAGCCCATTTCTCCTCGCACCAACCTACCAAGGTCTCCATTTCCACCTTAAGATTTTATCCTTAGGATAATAACGTTCTGGGATACCTTCTGATTTCTTTCAGAGTAGGCTTTATGATATAAATCTTTTGTTGTCTCATCTTTTTGTTCTAACTTCATTAATCTTTCAAAACTAAACACCTCTGTCTGATCTTCTACCTGCTTAGGTTTTCCCTTTACCATCTCATCAAACAAAATGTCAGCTAACCGGACTCAACTCCTTCATCTTTCTCTTTTGTTTTCCTGTCTTGTTTTAATTTATGGCTGTGGAATTTTATCACCACACAGTCTAGAAAAATTCCAGGGTATTTTTCTTTTAACTCCTCAGTTCCCTGGATTTCTTTTGTCTTCCATTACAATGGGTATCAGTCCCACCCATGATCTAGCTGTATCATTTCCAAGAACAAGCTGTATTCCTGGAAAAGCTAATTTTTCCATTACTCCCACTGCCACTTATCCAGTTTTACTTGGATTTTCTAGCCTTATCTTACACATGGGGAACACTAATTCACTCTCCATTTATTCCACAGATTGTCATTCTCTCGGGCAGTGTTTCAGAAGGAATGCAGATATTTTCATCTCTTTCTATTAGAGACTGATCAGCTCCCGTATCTCTCATTATTTTAACTTCTTTACCTTCTCCCCTCGTGCTTCCTAAGTAAATCTTACCGACAGAGGTGAAGTCTTTGAAGAGATTGGGCACTCTCTTACTATCCAGCCAGTGACTAGGCTGTGCGCTCTCCTGCAGCTCTTCGACTTCGCTTGGGATTTCCTTCACTATGTTAACTTATCCCACTGGTTTAACCACTTTTATCGGATCCTCTTTCCCAGAGCCTTTCTTAAACCACCGGCACTGTGACTTTGTAAGTTCCACCTTATTGCAGTGAAAACATCTGAGGTCTTTTCACCGTTTTTTCACCCTCTTGGGTTTCTTTTTTCACATGTGCTAAACTGTTCCCATTGTGATCTAAGTTTTGTTTTTCATTGAAGGATCTCCCTCTGTCCCAATTTCTATCCCTCACAGAATGAAATTGCTGTCAGAAGCTAGATTTCGATTTATGCTCTAATGTGTATTTATCCTCCATCTCAGCAGCTCTTCTCACTGTTTAAACTTTCTGTTCCTCAAAATGAGTTCTCATCACTTCTGGAAGTGAGTTTTTAAACTCCTCCAGAAAATAATATCTCTAAGAGCCTTGTATGTCTTTTCTATCTTTAATGCTCTCATCCACCTGTCAAAGTTGCCCTGTTTAATTCTTTCAGACTCGATATAAGTGGTGTAATCTGCCTTTCAGTAACTTCTAGTGGTTAAATGAAATAAATCCCTGATGCTCACTTTACAATCAACAAGTAACAATTTATTTATCCAACTCTAACAGTGAACAAATTCACTAAACTATTAACAAACCGAATAAATCCCTTCTAACTACTAACTATTCCCAAATAAAACAAGATTCTAATAGTATGCTGTTCCAATAAATACAAGGCCCAATTATACAAAATAAAATTTTAAAAAAGTAGAATTGAGTCTGTTGAAATTTCAGCCAGCTTACGTGTCTTCTGAAATGCTCTGTACCTTCTCCGTTGATTCATTTGTCAGGAATATTCACTAATTGTGCAATGGGTGCCTTTGTTCTTTTTGATGGCGCTTCGTCTAAGACTTAAGAGAAGTCTGTGAGAGCCAGCGATTCTCAGTTGAGAGCTGAGGACTGTTAACTCTGGCAGGTGGCAGTTAGTTCTCCTGACTTTGCCCAACTACTCCTTCTTTTATACCCTTGATAACATATAAATTTCTTTCAACAGGATTGGCCTATGTTGTCAAAACCATCAGATTTAAATTTACTTGGCTTTTGATATCTAAATGCCTGGTTCAAATTGATACGCTAAATTCAAAAATTTGTTGTCTTGGTAAAGACTGCTGCTTGGCCTACTAACTGCATGGCCTTTTGACACAAATGTCTCAAATCAGGTGTTCTGTGTATTTGCAAACTTTCAAGCTGCTGCTCACAGACTTTGTTTTAAAAATCTCCAAGCATAGAAAAGGCATGTAATCATTTAAAGGGACCACACAATGCTTCCCCCCCAGCACTTTACAAACACCAAATTCTAACTTCCTATCTCCCAATCCACAAGTACTCTACAGAACTTTGCAACTATTCTCCATTGTTAATTTACCTTGAGAAGATGGAGATTCACTGTAGTACATTTCTGTAGAAGCTTGATTCAAATGATTAGCTTCCAAACCAACAGCCACATCCATCTACAAGCGTAAGGGCAGCAGACACATCGAAACACCAACACCTGCAAGTTCCCCTCCAAGCCACTCACCATCCAGGTTTGGAAATATATTATTGTTCCTTCAGTATCACTGGGTCAAAATCCTGGAATTCCCTCCCAAACAGCATTGTGGGTCAACCTGCAGGACTTGGACTGCAGCAGTTCAAGAAGGCAGCTCTGCACCACCTTCTTAAGGGCAACTAGGGACAGGTGATAAATGCTGGCCAGCCAGAGATACCCACATCGCACAAATGAATTAAATAAAAGTCTATTTCAGTGGGCATTAAAGAGTGAACCAAATTGCTGTGGGTCTGGAATCAAATGTAGATCACACAGGTGATCAAATGGGTTTTTATGGCAATCTACAGTGGTTTTGTGATCAGCATTACTGAGTTTAGCTGTTAATTCCATATTCATTAATTGAATTTGAATTCCATTAATTGCTGTGGTGTGATTTGAACCTGTGTTTCAGAGCATTACTCTGGGCCTCTGGACTGCTAGGCCAGTAATATTTCCATTGAATTGCCAGAAGGCACAGGAAATGTTTCCTGCTGGCTGAAATACTTTCAGTATTTTTCTTTTATTTCATATTTCCAGCGTTCCCAGTGTTTTGCTCTTTTATCAAGATTGAAAGGAGATAGAGAAGAACAGTTCACATTGGAAAAACGATTGAGAACAAAAGGGCACAGATTCAAAGTAATTGGCAAATGAGGCAATGGCAATATGAGTTAAAACTCTTTATGCAACAAGTGATTAAGGTCTGGAAAGCACTTTCTGAGATTGTGGCGGAAGCTGATACACTTGACGACTTCAAGAAGGGATTGGGTTATTGTATGAAAGGGAAAAATGTGCAGGATAGAGGGAGAAGATGGACCTGTGGTACAAGTGAATAGCTCACTCAGAGATTTAACACAGGCATGACAAGCAGTTTGAGGCTATCTAGAGGAAGCGTAATAGATTGATACCCAAACTGAGAAAGTTGCCTTATGAGGAAAATGTGGACAGGCTGGGCTTGTTTCCATTGCAGTTTAGAAGAGTGAGGGGTGATTTGATTAAAGCTTATTGAGTTCCAGAATAGTCTAAACAAGATGGATTTGGAAAGAATAAGTGAATAGGTAAATCCAGAGCTAAGGGTCACTTTGAAAATTTAGGGTCATCCTTTTTAGGATAAAGGTGAGGAAAAAGATTTGCCCTCAGAAGTAAAATAACAACAAGAACTGCAAATGCTGAAGATCTGAAACACAAGCAGAAATGGCTGGAGAAACTCAGCTGGTCTGGCAGCATCTTTTTCTAGAATCTAGAATCTCTACAGTGTGGAAACAGGCCCTTCAGCCTAACAAGTCCACACTGAACCTTGGAGTATGCCAACCACACCTGTCCCCTTGTAACCCAGCTAATCTACACATCCCTGAACACTACAGGCAACTTAGCATGGCCAATCCACCTAACCTGCACATCTTTGGATTGTGGGAGGAAACCAGAGCACCCGGAGGAAAACCCACGCAGACACAGGGAGAATGTGCAAACTCCACACAGACGGTCACCCGAGGCTGGAATCGAACCTTGGTCCCTAGCACTGTGAGGCAGCAGTGCTAACCACTGAGCCACCATGCCACCCTCTGTGGAGAGAAAAGCAGGGTTAATGTTTTGAGTCCATTAGACCCTCCCGAGAACCAACAGACCTGCTAAGTTTCTCCAGTGATTTCTGTTTGTATTTTCTCTCAGAGGTTGTGCAACTTTGGGACTCTACCTCAAAAGGGAGTCGAAGCAGGGTTGTTGAATATATTCAAGTCAGAGAGATGGATTTTTGTTAGGCAAAGAAATCAAATGTTATTGGGATAAATGTAAATGTGAAATTTGAAACATAATAAATCAGCCATAATCTTATTGAATGGTGCAGCCGACTCCTGGCTCTGAATGGAAAGTCCTGCTGCTAATTCATATTGTCGTATGTTTAGCCTCCTTCTGTATTATAACAGTTCTTTGATTCTTTATCTCATTTTCAATTAATCCATGTTTCCCTAAATGAAATAATCTACATAAAATTTTGGATATAGTTAAATCTAGAGAAACAAAGTTTTGTAAGGATGAAATTGTATCTATGGAAGAGTAATTGTGAAGCTCTTTGCCACAAAAGCACAATGAAAAGTCATAGGCGGTGAAATTATAATTTTCCAATAAAGACAGACGGCATTTCACTAAATTTACACTATGAAATATCAAAATAAAGGAAATATGGTGAATCCAGAACATGATGTCAAGGTAGGTCAGACCAGTTAGAGCAGTGACATTAACTTAAATTAATGGAAAGTAAATTTAAAACAAATATTAGAAATTTTGACTTCAAAAAATGATGTGGTTAGAACAAGTCAAAGACATTAGGAACATTCAAAATGCAACTGACTGTTAGACTGGGTTGATTAAGCTTAAAAATACATAATGTCTTATTGTATTTCAAAAGTCTCAAACTGCTTCACATAAAATAACTCAATGGAATGAGCTATGATGAACCAAGTGGCCTTTTATGGTCCTTGATTTTACAGACGTTTTGACTTACAGGAGCGCATTTACTGGCAGAAGAAAGTAGAGCACATACAGAACCTTGAGCAAGGAGATACAAATAAATGCGAACTAGAACAGGTTCTGAAAGAAATTCATAGTGAATATGAACAGCTCGCTAAAAAGAATAAAGAGGATATGGAGAAATATAAGCAAAAGGTAGGTTTGGAAAATAGTGTCATACTGATTACATTTTAGAAAAATGTATGACTACACACCAGTTAATGGCTGTCATTTATGAATGAATCAAATATAATTAGCCTCCTGCAATTAGACATATGGGCAGAATTTTACAGCTCCCTGGCAGGAGTGGTTAAATAAAAATCTTACTCCTCTCTGCCCAAACTGTTGCAGTTTTACAGGCCCTATGGTAGCTCACCGCCGTCACTGCATTTGAGGTCATTAAGTGCCTAATAATTGATGAAAGGCTTTCAGAGTTCAGGGAGTGGGGTGGGGGGCAGACTAGCAGATCACACTGCTCAGGCTTGGGTGAGGGGAGGAAATGCCTTAATTGTTTCCTTTTAATTACCTTCCTTTGTAGATTGGGTCAACTCTCCTCTGCCTCCCCCAAGGTCTGCCCCTAGGTAACATTGACGCCACACAAGTGCTGAATAATTACCATCTCCAACAAAAGACAATCTAACTGTCAGCTCTTGACCTTCAGTAGCATTTCCATTACTATCTCAGCCTTAAATATATATAAGAACTCCACGTCAACATTTCTGGAGCAAGGAATTCCAAAGACTGACAAAACTTTTAAAGCAGAAATTCTTCCTCATCTCAGTCTTTATTCTGCAACAATGTTCCCTGGTCCTAGGCCTTTCCATCAGGGGAAACATCTTCTCGGCATTTAAGAATCCTCTATGTTTAAATGAGATCATCTCTCATTCTTCTGAACTCCAGTGAGTAGAGTCCCAACCTCTTCACCCTTTGCTTGTAAAACATCAATCTCAGGGATCATGACAGGGAGCAAGGAATGCCTGTTGGATTAAGTTGCATCTGTTTCAGTGCAAGAGGACTGACAGGTAAGGCCAATGAACTCTGGGCATGGATAGGTACGTGGGACAGCGATATTATAGCCATTACAGAAATATGGCTAAGGGAGGGATAGGACTGTCAGCTTAATGTGCCAGGGTACAGGTGCTTCAGGTGGGACAGAGATGGAGGAAAGAGGGAAGGGGGAGTTACATTTTTGATTAAGTATAACAGCAGTAGTCAGAGATGAAATAACTGAGGGAACATTCAGCGAGGCTTTGTAGGTGGAGCTAAGAAATAAGAAGGAGATAGTGATGTTATTGGGGTTGTGATATACTTCCGCCCCCACATTAGTCAATGGGAATTAGAAGAACAAATATGCAGGGAGATTGGGGAGATTTGTAGGAGCAATAGGGTTGTCATAGTGGGGGATTTTAGTTTTCCTAACATAAACTGGGACTTTTTCTTCCCATTCAGTTGTGGGATGTGGACATTGCTGGCTGGCCAGCATTTCTTGCCCAGCCCTTGTTGACCTTGAGAAGGTGGTGGTGAGCTGCCTTCTTGAACCGCTGCAGTTCACCAGCTGTAGGTTGACCTACAATGCCATTAGGGAGGTCTAGGATTTTGACCTAGCAACAGTGAAGAACGGCGATATATTTCCAAGTCAGGCTGGTGAATGGCTTGGAGGGGAACTTGGAGGCGGTAATTTTATTCCCATATGTCTGCTACCCTTGTCCCAACAAAGTGGTTGTGGGTTTGGAAGGTGCTCTCTGAGGAGCTTTGGTGGATTTCTACAGTGCATCTTGTAGATAGTACACACTGCTGCTACTGACTGTCGATGGTGGAAGGAGTGGATGTAGTGCCATCAAGCGGGCTGCTTTGTCCTGGATGGTGTCAAGCTTCTTGAGTGTTGTTGGGGCTGCCCTCATCCAGGCAAGTGGGGAGTATTCCATCACGGTCATGACTTGTGCCAAGTAGAAGGTGGACAGGCTCTGAGGAGTCAGGAGATGAGTTACTCATCACAGTATTCCTAGCTTCTGACCTGCTCTTGTAGCTACTGTGTTTATGTGGTTAGTCCAGTTGACTTTCTGGTCAATGATAAGCTCCAGGATGTTGATAGTAGTGGATTCAGTGGTCATAGCACCATTTAATGTCAAAGGGTGGTGGTTAGATTGTCCCTTATTGGTGATGGGCATAGCCTGCCATTTGTGTGGTACGAATGTCACTTGCCACTTGTCAGCCCAAGCCTGGATATTGTCCAGATCTTGTTGCTTTTCAACATGGACTGCTTCAGTATCTGAGGAGGCAAGAATGGTGTTGAATATCGTACAATCATTGACGATTGTATGATGGAGGTAAGGTCATTGATGAAGCAGCTGAAGATGGATGGGTCAAGGACACTACCCCGAGGAATTCCTGCAGAGATGTCCTGGAGCTGAGATAACTGACCTCCAGCAACCACAACCATCTTCCTCTGTGTAAAGTATGACTCCAACCAATGAGAAGATTCTGAGGGATAAGATATACATACATTTAGAAAGACAGGGTTTGATTAGGAGTAGGCAGTGCTGCTTCGTGTGTGGGAGATTATGCCTCACAAGTTTGTTAGAGTTCCTTGAGGAAGTGACCAGGCAGGTTGATGAGGGCAGGGCGGTAGACGTAGTCTACTTCATCATAGAATCCCAGGCTATTCACCCCAAAAAGTCCACACCACCCCTCTGAAGAGCATCCCACACAGACTCACCCCCCCTAGCCCGCATGTCTCATGTCTAATCCACCTTACTTGCACATCCTGGAAACTGCGGACAATTTAGCATGGCCAATCCACCTAACCTGCACATCTTTGGACTGTGGGAGGAAACTGGAGATCCCGGAGGGAACCGACACAGATACAGAGAATGTGCAAACTCCACACAGACAGTCACCTGAGGGTGGAATCAAACCCGGGTTCCTGGCACTGTGAGGCAGCAGTGCTAACCACTGAGCCACCGTGCTGCCTCACAAATTTGTTAGAGTTCTTTGTTGAAGTGATTAGGAAGCTTGATGAGGACAGGACAATAGACCTAGTCTATTTGGATACCAATAAGGCCTTTCATAAGATTCCACATGGTTAGCTGCTCTGGAAGGTTAGATCTCATGGAGTCCAGGGAGAGCTGGCAGATTGGATACACAATTGGCTTGATGGTAGGAAACAGAATAATAGTGGAAGGATACTAGTCGGACTGGAGGCCTGTGACAAGTGGTGTGCCTTAGGGGTCAGTGCTGGGCCCATTGCTGTTTGTTATCTACATCAATGATTTGGATGAGAATGTCAACACAGTGTGGAGCTGGAGGAACACAGCAGGTCAGGCAGCATCAGAGGAACATGAGTTGACATTTCGGGTCAGGACTCTGATGTGTTGTCTTTGACTCCAGCATTTGCAGTTCTTGCTATCTCTGAATGATTAGTAAGTTTGCAGATGACACTAAAATTGGTGATATCGTGGACTGTGAGGAAGGTTATCAGAAATTGCAGCAAGATCTTGATCACCTGGGAAAGTGGGCCGAGAAATAGGAAATGGAGTTTAATATAGATAAGTGTGAGGTGTTGCATTTTGGAAAGTCAAATCAAGTAGGAATTTCATGGTGAATGGTAGGGCCTTAAGGAGTGCAATGGAACAAAGGGATCTTGGAGTTCAGGTGCACGGTTCTCTGAAAGTGCAGTCACAGGTATTCAGGGCAGTGAAAAAGGCTTTTGGCACACTGGCCTTCATCATTCAGGGCATTGAGTATGGAAGTTGGTAAGTTATGAAGTTATGTTGCAGTTGTACAGGATGTTGGTAAGGCTGCACTTGGAATACTGTGTTCAGTTTTCGTTACCTTACTATAGGAACGATGTTATTAAACTGGAAAGAGTGCAGAGGAGATTTACAAGGATGATGCCAGAACTCAAGGGAATGAGTTATAGGGAGAGATTGGACAAGCTAGAACTTTGTTCTTTAGGCCGTAGGAGACTGAGGGGGGATCTTACAGAAGTGTATATAATCATGAGAGGCATGGATAGGGTGAATGCACTCAGTCTTTTTCCCAGGGTTGGGGAATTGAGGACTAGAGGGCATCGGATTATGGTAAGAAGGGAAAGAATATATGGGACCCTGAGGGGAAACTTTTTTTACAGAGGATGGTACTCACCTTTCAAGGTGAGAGGGGAAAAGTTTAAGGGAGCTGTGCGTGGAAAGTTCTTTACGCAGAGGGTGGTGGGTGCCTGGAACGCGTTGCCAGTAGCGGTGGTAGAGGCAGGCGCGATGGCGTCATTTAAGATGTATCTAGACAGGTACATGAATAGGCAGAGAGCAGAGGGATACAGATGCTTGGAAAATAGGCAACAGGTTTAGATAGAGGATCTGGATCAGCGCAGGCTTGGAGGACCAAAGGGCCTGTTCCTGTGCTGTAATTTTCTTTGTTCTTTGTTTTTCTTTGCATGTGGAATAAGCTGCCAGTAGAAGTGGTTGAGGTGGGTACATTAACAACATTTAAAAGGCATTTGGATGAGTACATGTATAGGAAATCTGGGAGAGATCTGGGAGTTCAGGTCCATTGTACCCTGAAGGTGGCTGCACAGGTGGATAGAGTGGTCAAGAAGGCATATGGTATGCTTGCCTTCATTGGACGGGGTATTGAGTATAAGAGCTGGCAGGTCATGTTAAAATTGTACAAGACTTTGGTTCGGCCGCATTTAGAATACTGTGTACAGTTCTGGTCGCCACATTACCAAAAGGATGTGGAAGCTTTGGAGAGGGTACAGAAAAGGTTTACGAGGATGTTGCCTGGTATGGAAGGTGCTAGCTCTGAAGAGAGGTTGAGTAGGTTAGGGTTGTTTTCATTAGAAAAAAGGAGATTGAGGCGGGACCTGATTGAGGTCTTCAAAATCATGAAGGGTATAGACAGGGTTGATAGAGATAAGCTTTTTCCCAGGGTGAGGGATTCAATAACGAGGGGTCACGCGTTCAGGGTGAGAGGAGAAAAGTTTAAGGGGGATACACGCGGAAAGTACTTTACACAGAGGGTGGTAGGTGCCTGGAACGCGTTGCCAGCAGAGGTAGTAGAGGCAGGCACGGTAGATTCATTTAAGGTGCGTCTGGACAGATGCATGAGTAGGTGGGGAGGAGAGGGATACAGATCCTTAGGAATTGGGCGATAGGTTTAGACAGTGGACTTGGATCGGCACAGGCTTGGAGGGCCAAAGGGCCTGTTCCTGGGCTGTAAGTTTTCTTTGTTCTTTGTTCTTCTTTGAAAGGTTTAGAAGGATATGGGCCAAGTGCAGGGAAATGGGGTCAGCGTAGATGGACATTTTTGGTCGGCACGCACCAGTTTGGGCCAAAGGGCCCATCTCCATGCAGTAGGACTCTATGACTGTATCATGCTGGTGAACCTTCTCTGAATTGCCTCCAATGAAATGATTGTTTTCTTTAAATGAGGAAAACAAAGCTGCTTACAGTACTCCAGAGATAACAAGGTGTAGAGCTGGATGAACACAGCAGGCTAAGCAGCATCAGAGGAGCAGGAAGGCTGACATTTCGGGCCTAGACCCTTCTTCAGAAAATCTCACCAGTACCTTGAACAGTTGCAGTAAGCATTCATCCACCAAACCCCTGAAAAGAACAGCTGACATTCCATTAGCCTTCCTGATTACCTGCTGCTCCAGTGTGCTAGCTTTCTGTGTT
Organism: Ginglymostoma cirratum; assembly: GCA_024137785.1. Lineage (NCBI taxonomy): Eukaryota > Metazoa > Chordata > Chondrichthyes > Orectolobiformes > Ginglymostomatidae > Ginglymostoma > Ginglymostoma cirratum. The sequence goes on from JAHRHZ010000144.1 coordinate 95,844,397, forward strand.
TCATGCACAAGTCCCTCTGTGTTAACAGTTTTCCACAGTTTTTCTCCATTTAAATAATATCCTGTTCTTTTACTCTTTCTTCCATTCCTCATTACCTGGTATTTGAAGAGGTCTTCATTTCCTCATCAACACTCCTTTTTCGATGTATTGTTTCTGATTTAGTTTCTGGTTAGGCTGTTTCGTGTAACTTTGAATTCCAAATCTGTTTGTTGCATTTCTATTAATGAAGATGAACATATCAGCCTCATTCTCTTTACCGTCATCCACTTTCGTTGAATTTTCAAAAGTTGCATCGAAGAAGTGCATTTCCAAATCATCTCTCGTTTTATAGATTCTTTTTCTTCCGGTCTAATTCAGTTAAAACACAGTCTTGAAATAATGCCGGGTGTTCTTCCTGCAATATTTCAGTTTCTTTTACCTCCACTGGTTGTTGCACCAACATTGGTGAGGCCATTATTCCAAAATAAAACCCATTCCTTCCGTGGGTGTTTGTTTCACTTCTCCCACTACAGATTCTTAATTTAAAATGGAAGCATGTTAACTTATTTATATCATTGTAATTATTCCATCCTTTCTTCTTTATTATTTTGGTGTCTCTATGTCTTTTCTCTAAGCCTAGCACACCTTCCATACAAGATAACAAGCATGGGGCTGGATGAACACAGCAGGTCAAGCAGCATCATTGGAGCAGGAAAGCTTGACGTTTCGGGCCTAAACCCTTCATCAGAAAAAATTTTTTCTGATGAAGG
>JAHRHZ010000144.1:95845545-95903746 GCA_024137785.1 Ginglymostoma cirratum
TTTCTGATGAAGGGTTTAGGCCCGAAACATCAAGTTTTCCTGCTCCTATGATGCTGCTTGGCCTGCTGTGTTCATCCAGCCCCATGCTTGTTATCTCGGATTCTCCAGCATCTGCAGTACCTTTTATCTCTGATACACCTTCCATACACAAGTTTTCTGCTTTCTTGTGATACAGCATTGGTATCTGCTAGAACTGCTGCTTCTCCGATCTTTAATACATCTAAAAAAGTTTTAAATGTGCAGAAATGCTATTTCTGAATTCTTCCATGAGTATAATTTCTGTCACATTCTCAACATTTTTCTGTAGGCTTAATGATCTAAACCACTGATTCCATAGCATTTCTTTCTCTCTTGCACTTTCTACAGATGTCCGGTTAATTTGTTTCTTTTCCTAAATTTTAAACTGATAAGCCTCAGAGCATTGAATATTGTCTCTTTGACCTCTTTACTCTGCAGGTTGTCCTTCTGCCAAATTGAGGTGCACAGTTACAGCGGCGTGACCGTCTTTACCAAAGAGGGAGCTACCGCTTAGGCCATGGTGATAAAAGAGGAAACTCTGTCACTAGAAGCATTGAAATTTGATGCTTAAGTAGTGTTGCATAGAGTGTTGATACTTAAAGCTGACGGGCACGTGACTAAATGAGATGCATCTAAGGGTATTGAAGGAAGTGAGAATCAAATTTTCAGAGGCGCTGTCTACACTCTCAGTTTTCTGTAGACTCGGGGAGGTCCCAAAAAACTGAAGAATTGCAAACATTACGACCTTGTTCAAGAAAGGTTGTAAGGATAAGCCCGACAATTAGAGGCCGGTCAATTTAACTTCAGTTGTGGGAAAGCTCCCAGAAACCATCCATCGGGATAGAATTTGTAGGAATAATGGAAATAGATGGATTGATTAGGAAGAATCAGCATGGATACATGAAAGGGAAATCATGCTTGATGAACATACTGAAGCTTTTTGAGGAGGTAGCAGACTTGATAAGGGTAACACTGTTGATGTGATGTACATGGGATTCTAGAAGACATTTGATATAGTGCCACACAACAAACTTATAATAGAACATGGCCTGTACTGTGCTGTACAGTTCTCTTCGGCCCATGATGTTGTGCCGAACTTCTACTCTAAACCTAAGGTCTATCTAACCTCCACTGCTACCTTATACTATCATCCATATGCCTATCTAATAGCCGCTTAAATGGCCCTAATGAGGCCGACTCAACTACCCTCTCCGGCAATGCATTCCACGTCCCTACCACTCTCTGAGTAAAGAACCTACCTCTGACATCTCCTTTCACTTTAAATATCTACCTCCTTTCACTTTAAAACTGTGTCCCCTCGTAAAAGCTACCTCCACCCGAGGAAAAAGTCTCTGGCTGCCTACTCTATCTATACCTGTGATCACTTTGTACACCTCTATGAAGTCACCTCTCATCCTTTGTCGTTCTAAAGAGAAAAGCCCTAGCTCTCTCAATCTTTCCTCGAAAGATCTTCCCTCCATTCCAGGCAACGTCCTGGTAAATCTCCTCTGCACCTTTTCCAATGCTTCCACATCTTTCCTGTAGTGAGGTGACCAAAACTGGACACAATACTCTAGATGTGGCTGAACCAGGCTTTGTACAGCTGGAGCATAACTTCATGGCTCTTGAACTCAATCCCTGTATTACTGAAAGCTAACACGCCATTCGCCTTCTTAACAACTCTATCCACCTTTGTGGCAGCTCTCAGGGAACTGTGAACATGAACCCCGAGATCCCTTTGCTCCTCCACACTGCCAAGAATCTTGCCGTTAACCCTGGATTCTGCTTTCAAGTTTGTCCTTCCAAAATGAATCACCTCACACTTTTCAGGGTTAAACTCCATCTGCCACTTCTCAGCCTAGCTCTGCAACCTATCAATGTCCCTTTGTAACCTAGAACAGCCCTCCGCATTGTCCACAACGTGACCCACCTTTGTATCGTCCACGAACTTGTTAATCCACGCTTCCACTCCTTCATCCAAATCATTTACAAAAATCACAAAAAGAAGAGGACCTAGAACAGATCCTTGTGTTACACCACTCATAACTGAGCACCCTGTTGAATATTTCCTGTCCACTACCACCCTTTGTCTTCTAAGGTTCAGCCAACTCTGAATCCAATCTGCCACATTTCCCCCTATCCCATGCCTCCTTACCTTCGGCATGAGCCTACCATGGGGAACCTTCTCAAACGCCTTACTTAAATCCATGTATACCACATCCATTGCTCCACCTTCATCCACGTGTTTGGTCACCTCTTCAAAGAATTCAGTAAGGTTTGTGAGGCATGATCTACCCCTCACAAATCCACGCTGACTATCACGAATCAAACTGTGCCTTTCCAAGTGAACATAAATCCTGTCTCTCAGAGCCCTTTCCAATAATTTGCCCACCACTGACGTAAGACGAACTGGCCTGTAATTTCCGGGGTTATCCTTGTTCCTTTTTTTGAACAAGGGAATGACGATTGGCTCTTTCCACTCTTCTGGCACTACACCTGTGGACAGTGAGGACGAAAAGATCATCGCCAAAGGCCCTGCGATCTCTTCCCTCACTTCCAATAGAATCCTTGGATGAATCCCGTCAGACCTGGGGGACTTATCTATCTTCAACTTCCTCAGAATTCCTAACACATCTTCTCTACTAACATCAACCTCCTCTAGCCTACCTGCCGGTTTCACACAGTCCTCCTCTACAACGAGGTCCCTCTCAGTTGTGAATACTGAAGAAAAGTATTCATTAAGGACCTCTCCTATCTCTTTAGGCTCTGTGCACAAATTCCCTTTACAATCCTTGATCAGCCCTACCCTTTCTCTGGTCATTCTCTTGTTCTGCACATGCGTGTAAAAAGCCTTGGAGTTTTCCTTGATCCTATCCGCCAAGGTTTTCTCATGCCCGCTTATAACTCTCCTAAGCCCTTTCTTCAGCTCCTTCCTGGCTAACTTGTATCCCTCTAGAGCCTTTTCCGTTCCTCTTTTCCTAAACCTAATGTAAACATCCTTCTTCCTCTTAAACAGTCGGTCGACCTCTCTCGAGAACCATGGCTCCCTCACTTGACCGCATCTTCTCTGCCTGCTAGGGACAAACATATCGAGCACATGCGCTATGCGTTCCTTAAACACTCTCCACATTTCTGTGGTGCTCTTCCCTGACAGCATCTGTTCCCAATTTATGTTACCCAGTTCTTGCCTAACTGAATTGTAATTACCCTTCCCCCGATTATAAACATTACCCTGCCGTATGTACCTATCCTTATCCATGACTATCGTGAAAGAAACAGAGTTATGATCGCTACCGCCAAAATGCTTTCCTACCAACAGGTCTAACACTTGGCCCGGTTCATTGCCAAGCACCAAATCCAAAGTGGCCTCTCCTCGTGTTGGTCTATCTACATACTGTGTCAGGAATCCTACCTGAACGCACTGGACAAAATCTGCTCCATCTAAACTATTACAACTAAAATGTTTCCAATCAATATTTGGAAAGTTGAAGTCACCCATGACTACAACCCTGTGACTTTGCACCTTTCCAGTATCTACTTGTCTGCAACTGTTAGGGGGTCTGTAAAAAACCCCCAACAAATTGACTGCTCCTTTCTTGTTCCTGACCTCAACCCAAACTGACTCTGTAGACATATCATTCTCGAACTGCCTTTCAGTAGTTGCTATACTCTCCCTGACTAGCAATGCCACTCCCCCACCTCTTTTTCCACCCTCCCTATTTCTTTTAAAGCATCTAATTCCCAGAACTTCCAACATCCATTCCTCTCCCTGAGTTACCCAAGTTTCTGTAACGGCCACAACCTCGTAGTTCCAAGTACCGACCCACGCTCTAAGTTCATCCACTTTATTTCTGATACTTCTTGCATTGAAGTATACGCACCTCAAACCATCTCGGTGTCAGCAATTATGCTCCATCGACTGCATTTCTTTATAAACCACCTCACTCCCTGTTGTGTCTGTTGGAAGGCCGAATACCTCATCCTCTGAATTATAAATCCGGTTCCCCACCCCCTGCCAATCTAGTTTAAACCATCCTGTACAGCTCTAGCAAACCTCCCTCCCAGGATATTTGTGCACTTCCGGTTCAGGTGCAACCCATCCTTATTGTACAGGTCCCACTTTCCCCAGAATGTGCTCCAATTATCCACATAATGGAAGCCCTCCCTCCTACACCAGCCCTGTAGCCACGTGTTTAGCTGCACTCTCTCCCTATTTCTTACCTCGTTATCACGTGGCACTGGCAGTAATCCAGAGATAACTACCCTGTTTGTCCTGGACTTCAGCTTCCAACCTATCGTTTTTCACATTCTCTGTCCTTTTTCTGCCTATGTCATTGGTACCGATGTGTACCATGACTGTTGGTTGCTCACCCTCCCCGTTAAGGATCTTGAAGACACGATCCGAGACATCACGGACCCTGGCACCCAGGAGGCAACATACCATCCTTTCATCTCGTTCGCGTCCACAGAACCGCCTGTCTGTGCCTCTTACTATCGAATCCCCCACGACAATTGCTCTCCTATTCTCCCCCCTTCCCTTCTGTGCCTCAGGGCCAGGATCAGTGCCAGAGACCAGTCCGCTATGGCCTTCCCCTGGTAGGGGAAAGGGGAAATTATAGGCCATGGAAGAAAAGGGACAGTATCAATGTGGATACAAAAGTAATTGAGGGGCAGTAGACAGAGAGAATGGTCCAGTGGTATATTTTGGGCTGAATGAAGGCTTGAAGTGGAGTTGCCAAGAAGCATTGCTTTTACTGATAAATATCAATGATCTATATCTTAGGGACACTTTCAAAGTTTGTAGATAACATGAAAAATCAGAAGAATTGTAAATTTTGGGCAGGATATAACCTCTCTATTAAAAAGGGAGCTGAGAGAAACCTGGGAATTATAGACCAGTCAGCCTGACATTGATATTGGGATAAATGTGAGATAGAAAACAAAAACAGAAATTGCTGGAAAATCTCAGCGTCTGTGGAGAGAAATCAGAGTTAACGTTTTGGGTCCAGTGACCTTTCTTCAGAACTATTAGATAGGAAGGCTAGATAGAGTCCATTATAAATGATGTAATAGCAGAACGCTTGGAAAACAGTGGCAGGATCGGACAGAGTCAGCATGGATTTACCAAAGGCAAATCCTACTTGACAAATCTGCTGGAAGTATTTACTTAATAGAGTTGATGAGGAGGAGTTTGTGAATGTGGTTTCTTTGTACTTTCAGAAGCTTTAGACAAAAGCCCCACATAAGCGATTAATGCTTAAAAGCAAAACATTTGGAATTGGGCTAGTACAGTGAGGTGGTCAGAAAACTGGTTGCCAGACAGGAAAGAAAGAATAGAAAAAAGGGCAGGCAGTGACTTTGTATTAACGATTTCGCTGAGGGTTCTAAATGTGATACTTCCAAACGTGCAAATGACACAAAACTGGGTGGGAGCCTGAGCCGTGAGGGGGATGTAGAGATGCTTCACCACAATTTGGACAAGTTGAGTGAGTGGGTAAACGCATGGCAGATGCAGTACAATGTGGATATATGTGAGATTCTCCACTTTGGGAGTCAAAAAGCAAAAACAGGAAGGCAGATTATTATCTGAGTGGCTATAAATTGAGGGGGAATATGCAGTGAGACCTGGATGTACTTGTGTTGCTGAAGGTAAGCACGCAGATACAGAAGGCGGTCAAGGAGGTAAATGGTATGTGGCTTTCATCATGAGAGGATTTGAGTTACTGCATTTATCCAAGGCCTTGGTGAGACCACATTGGAATATTGTGTGCAGATTTTGTCTCCTTAACCGAGGAAGGATATTCTTGCTGTAGAGGAAGTGCAGCAAAGATTTACAAAACTGATTCCTGGGGTGGCAAGACTAACATATGAGGAGCTGTTCTATGTCCAGAACAATCACGTAATTTAGACTTTAAAAAAACGCACATATCCCTCTTACGTCCAGGAAATTTAAATCCTACAAGAGCCTACGTTCGTTTTGACCCTGACTTACGTTATTCTTCAGCAAGCCAGAACCTAGAGAGAAATTTGATTTGATCGATTTTTTTTGTGATAATGTGGTCTTTCACTGAAACACAAGTACGCAATGCTGCAAATCTGTTATTAGCAATAAAATAGGCATTTAGTTTACAAAAGAAAATAAACCAAGCTATTGCATATAACACAATGTGAAATATTACAAAACGCAATGTAAAAATACAATATTCTGCCTATCCAAAAGCTATTTCAGACACCAGGCAGAATTCCCTTCTCTATCACATCTATACGTTTGACTTAACTGCTGCTTTGAATTCAGAGTCTTGAGAGTTTGATAGCCTCTTACTTGACTATTTACACAACTGTGCTTAAAATTTGTCAGCTTTGAATAAAAACTTCAGATATCTAACCAAACAGTTCTGCTCTGGAACTTTCAAACTGAAGTCCTTTCAGTGAGGTAACGCACTCCCTAACTTTTCTGAACTAACTGCTATCTCTACGAGAAATTGTTTCATACATCTAACTCCGACCAGGACATTTGCAATCTTAAACTAAATGTTTTTAAGTTGAGATTTCCCCTAACAAATAAAGAATCAATTCTGATTCTTCCAGCTGAAAGTAATTTCATGCTGTTCAATGTGTACTTTATCCACTGGTAAAACTTTCCCAACACTAACAAATTCCCATTACCACCTCAGGATGTCTCTCGATAATAAACGGTATTAAAATATATATAGATCACGTGCCTTACATTTACAGCAGTAGCGATTATCCTGTCAAATTTCCAAGTTGAATTTACACTTGTGGTGCATTCAGTTTGTAACTTACAAATAAGGAACAGAAGGGAGACAGTTGGCCCCTTGTATCTGCTCTGCCCTTTAATGAGATGGTGGCTGATTTGTTTGTATTCTGAATTCCACATCCATCCTATACCTGCTAGCCTTTGATACCCTTCCCTAACAACAATCTACCTCGACCTTAAAAATATTCTATGATCCTGCCTCCACTGTCTTATGAGGTGGGGGCTCCAAAGTCACACAACCCATCTGAGTGAAAAACATTCTCATATCTGTCCTGAAAGGGCAACCACCCCCAATTTTTAAACAATACAACTCTCCCACTTTGCATCTTGTTTCAAGGAATGCTTATTGTTGAGACCTCACACTCTAACATGTATTTCTATTGTACTGTATTATGTGATATTGCTTTCTGTCTCCTGGCTTCCTTATTTCACATATTGTAGTTCTGCCTTCTGTGGGATGTGGGCGTCGCTTGCTGGCAGGTATTACTTGCCCATCCATAGTTGCCCTTGAGAAGGTGTTGGTGAGCTGCCTTCTTGAACCGCTGCAGTCCACCTTCTGTGGGTTGATCTACAATGTCATGAGAGAGGGAATTCCAGGATTTTGACTCAGCGACAGTAAAGGAACAGCAATATATTTCCAAGTCAGGATGGAGAGTGGCTTGGAGGGGAACTTGGAGGTGGTGTTGTTCCCATTTGTCTGATACCCTTGTCCTTCTAGATGGAAGTGGTTGTGCATTTGGAAGGTGCTGTCTGAGTATCTTTGGTGAATTTCTGCTATGCATCTTGTAGATAGTGCACACTGCTGCTACTGACTATCAGTGGTGGAAGGAGTGGATGCTTGTGGATGTAGGGCCAGTCAAGTGGGCTGCTTTGTCCTGGATGGTGTCAAGCTTCTTGAGTGTTATTGGGGCTGCACTCATCCAGGCAAGTAGGGAGTATTCCATCACACTCCTGACTTGTGCCATGTAGATAGCGGACAGGCTCTGAGGAGTCAGGATATGAGTTACTCGCTGCAGTGTTCCTAGCCTCTGACCTGCTCTTGTAGCCACTGTGTTTATGTGGTTAGTCCAGTTGAGTTTCTGGTCAATGATAATTGCCAGGATGTTGATAGTAGTGGATTCAGTGATAGTAACACCATTTAATATCAAGGGGTGGTGGTTAGATTGTCTCTTATTGGTGATGGTCATAGCCTGGCATTTGTGTGGCACGAATGTCATTTGCCACTTGTCAGCCGAAGCCTGGATATTGTCCACATTTGTTGCATTTGAACACAGACTGCTTCAGTATCTGAGGAGTCCCGAATGGTGCTGAACATTGTGCAATCATCAGCAAACATCGCCACTTCTGACCATATCATGGTGGGAAGGTCATTGATGATGCAACTGAAGATGTTTTGGCCAAGGACACTACCCTGAGGAACTCCTGCAGAGATGTACTAGAGCTGAGATGATTGCTGTCCAACAACCATCTTCCCATGTGTTTATTAGCAGTACAGGCAGATCACAGTAAGCAGAGGATGTATAGTACAAAAAGACTTAGAGGTATATGGTTACGTTGCACAGGGAAGATCACAAGGGAAGATGCACAGGGAAGCGCTGGCAAGATCAACATTAGCAAGGTCACTATTATTTGAGGCTACGGGGTTCATTCATCAGTCTGATAACGACTGGGAAGAATCTGTTCTTGAACCTGCTCATGCGTGTGTTCAGGTTTCTATATCTTCTGCTTGACGAAAAAAGTTGTAGGAGATCATTGCTGGGGTGCGATGGGTCTTTGATGATGTTGGCAGCCTTTCTGCGGCAGCAAGCCAGGTAAATGGAATCTATGGATGGAAGGTTGGCTTCCATGATTTCTATTTCATTCATTCATGGAATGAGGGCGTCGCTGACCAGGCAGCATTAATTGCCCATCCCTAATTGCTGTGAGGGTTTTTTTTTGACAGTCAACCACATTGCTGTGGGTCTGGAGTAACATGTGGGCCAGACTGAGTAAGGATGGCAGTTTCCTTCCCTAAAGGACATTAGTGAACCAGATGGGTTTTTCCAACAATCAACAATGAATTCATGGTCATCATTAGATTCTTAATTCCAGATATTTTATTCAAATTCCACCATCTGCTGTGGTGGGATTTGAACCTGGGTCCCCAGAACGTCATCTAGGTCTCTGGATTAACAGTCCAGCGAAAATACCACTAGGCCAGTGGTCTAGGCTGTGCACACCACCTTCTGTAGTTTCATACGGTCCTGGGCAGAGCAGTTGGCGTATGCTTTCAAAAGTGCATCTGTAGAAGTTGGTGAGGGACCTTTATGGAGATGCCAAATTTCCTGAGCTGTCTGAGGAAGAAGAGGCATTGTTGTGCCTTCTTGACTGTCACATCTACGTAGGAAGTCCAGGACAGGTTGTCAGTTATCGTCACTCTGAGGAACTTGATGCTCTTCGCCCTCAGAACCTCTGTTCAGCTGATGTAGATGGAGGTGTGTTCTCCTCCTTTCTTTCTGAAGCTGATGATCATTTCTTTTGTCTTGCCGACGTGGAGAGACAGATTTTTTTAATTGCACCACGTCACCAAGCCCTCTGTCTCCCTTCTGTAGTCTGACTTGTTGTTGTTAGATATCTGTTCCACCACAGTGGTGTTGTCAGAAAACGTTTGAATGGCATTTGTTCGGAATTTGGCTACACAGTCTTAGGTGTAAAAGGGAATATAGTAGGTGGCTGAGGACACATTCTTTGCGAGGGGGTGGGCGGGTGGCGGGGAGGTGGCTGGGCAGGCTCCAGTGTTCAGTGTTTTTGTGGAGGAAGTGCAGTTACTTCTCTTCACTAATTACTGCCTATGGGTCAGAAAGCAAAGGATCCAGTTCCAGAGGGCGGAGCCAAGACCTAGGTCTCAGAGTTTTGAGATCAGTCTGGAGGGGATAATGGTTTGAAGATGGAACTATAGTCAACAAGCAGGAATCTGATGTAGGTGTCTTTGATGTCCAGATCTTCCAGGGATGAGTGCAGGGCTAAGGATATGGCATCCTTTATGGATCTGTACGCTGTTTAGTCCTGTTAGAATGTTATATGTTTCATTTAGACCCCCTTGCATGCTCCTAAATTCCAGTAAATATAGACCCAGTCAAAACAGTCTTTCCTCATACAACAGTTGTGCCATCCCTGGTATCAGTCTAGTGAAAGTTTACTGAATTCCTTCTATGGCAAGCACATCTTTTTTTGGATAGGGAGACCAAAACTGCATGCAGTACTCCAGGTATGGTCTCACCAAGACCCTGTATAGCTTGCAATACGACATCCCTACTTCTGAACTGAATTCCTCTCGCAAGGAAAGCTTGTTGCACTTGCTGCTTATGGCAAGACCTAAACGACATTACAGGATTCAAAATGAAGCAGTGCAAGATAGTAGACAAAGACATATCTCTGATGACCCAAAGCTTTCTATGCTCGGTTTGAGCAGAATGCCAACAGCGCGGTCATGCCTGCCCCAACAGCCCCAGACACAGTTCCCGTTATCAGCACTTCTGACGTCAGATTGGTCTTCCTGGGAGTCAACCCAAGGAAAGCGGTGGGCCCAGACGGCGTCTCTGGCCAAGCACTCAGATCCTGTACGGATCAGTTGGCAGAGGTGTTCGCAGACATCTTCGACATCTTCAACATCTCCATTCTACAACCCAAATTCCCACCTACTTCAAGAAAACCCATCGTCATCCCGGGTCACCTGACTTCATCATTACTGCTTCATCAATGGTCTTCCCTTCATCATATGCTCAGAGTTGAGATGTTCACTGATGCGTGCATTGTGCTGTTGGTAACGTCTCAGATACTGAAGCTGTCCATTTTCATAATTCAGCCAGGCACAAGTGATACAAATGACCATCTCCAAAAGGAGAATATTTAGCCACCTCTCCTCAAGATTCAGTAGTATTACCATTGTTGAGTTTTCCACCATCAGTGTTTTTGGGAGGTGTCACTATTCTGCAGGAACTCAAATCAAGGCAGCCACATAAGTAGCATAAGTCAAAGGCTTGTTATAACTAGCACAAGTTATAGGCTTGGTAGCAGACCAGAGTGATTCCCCTCTTGGCTTTCTAAAGGCATGAGTTTTTGTAAACACAAAACTTGAAGTATTTTTCAGCATTTGGATTGATGCAGCCTCAGTAAGGATCAAGAAGCGTGATACTATCCAAGATGCGTGATCAGAAGTTCCTCCACCAGTTTAAACATTCATCCCTTCCACCATCATTGTATAAGGGTGGCAATGTGTGTGACCTAAAGGATTCAACACAGCAGCACCTTCCAAATAAGTTGCTTGTACTACTGAGAAGCAAATAAATAAAACTCCAAATTCCTCTCTAAGTCATACAACATCCTAACGTGAACAGATTTTAATGTTCTTTCTTTATTGATGGATTAAGATCCTGGAATTTTCTAACAGTATTTTGTGTTAACCAGTAATGCATTTAGTAATGAGAGATAGTTAATCAGGCAGGAACTCTGCCATCTTTCTGCTTGCACCTCAATTAAGTCTGCAGTAGGGAGGCCTCTGGATGCAGTTCCTTCCTTGCTGCTCAATCAGAAATATAGACACTAGGAACAGGATTTGGCTATTCAGCTCATCGAGCCTGATCCATCATGAAATATGATCATTGCTGATCCTTTGTGCTGTTGCTATTTTTCAACTTTCTGTCCATTACCTCATGATGCCTTTACTGCCAAAAATTATCAGTCACTTTCATGAAGTGTTCAGTGACTGCCTGTGCCCGTATCCTTTGATAACCCGGTTTAATAAAAAAATTGTCCATTTCAGATTTAAATTTAACAATTAAATTAGCATTGACCACTATTCGAGGAAGAGAATTCTAAACCTCGACTATTGTTTGCATGTAGAAGTGCTTTGTAACACCTCTCCTAAATGTGAAGGCCGTAATTCTTCGACAATGCCCCTGCTGTTAGAATCTTCAACTAGTGGAAGTAGTTTATCTTTGTCGTGTCTTTCCCTGTTATTATCTTGAAAACCTTGATTAGATCAGAGTGGAGGACCAGAGCGCTGGCAATTCACATAACTAGGGCTGTGTATAGGGCTTTAAACTAAATAGTGCGAGGCTAAGTTCAGTTGCATAGAAAATTATGGAAGAAGTTAAAGGTGGGGGAGAGCTCAGCAAGTTTTACAAAAGTTTCCAGAACAAGTTACAGGACAGAGAGTGTGGAAAGAATCAGGAATCTAACTTCATGCACAGCAGATAAGGGGACACCTATAAGAAGGGTGGCAGCCAATGCAGGACTGAGGGTGTTGTACTTAAATGTATACGAAACAAGGTGAATGAGCTTGTTGTGCAGATTGAAATTGGCAGGTACAATGTTGTGGGTATTGCAGAAATGTGGCTGCAAACGGGCTGGAAACTAAATATCCAAGGATACACGTTCTTTCAAAAGGACAGGCAGATGGACAGAGGGGGTGGGGTTGCTTGTTATTAAGAAATGAAATTAAACCAATAGCAAGAAGTGATATAGAGTCAGAGGACATAGAATCTGTATGGGTAGAGTTGAGGAACCACAAAGTTAAAGAATACCCTGATGGGAGTTGTGTACAGGCCTTCTAGAAGTAGCCAGGATGCGGGGAAGAAAATAAGTCAGGAAATAGAAAAAGCGTGTAAGAAAGGCACTATTTCAGTAATCATGGGGGATTTCAATTTGTTGGTGGACTGGGAAAATAAGGTTGGTAGCAGATCTCAAGAGAAGGGTGACAAGGGAAGAAAAAGCATACAATATGCTGAAGATCAATGGGAAGCCAGAGAATTGTACTGCCTTTAAAAACCAGCAGAGGATGACTAAAAAAGCAATCGGTGGGAGAAGATGAAATATTAGGGTAAGCTAGTTAGTAATATAAAAGAAGATTGCAAGAGTTTTTTTCAGATATCTGACTGGTCTTTTATATGAGTAGCTAGCTTACAGTTAACGTTCATAGAAAGTACCTTGGTAGGAAGACCAGAGGCATATAGTTTTCTAAATGGGGAAAGGCTTCGGAAATAGAAGCACAAATAGACTTGGGACTCCTAGTCCAGGATTCTCTTAAGGTTAACTAAGCAGTTAGGAAGGCACATGCAATGTTAGCATACATTTCAAGAAGGCAAGAATACAAGAGCAGAGGTATACTCCTGAGGCTGTATAAGGCTCTGGTCAGACTGCATTTGGAATATTGTGAGTAATTTTGGCCCCTGTATCTACAGAACGATGTGCTGGAATTGGAGGATGTCTCAAAGAGGTTTACAAGAATGATCTCTGGATGATGGGCTTGTCACATGAAGAATGATTGAGGACTCTGGGTCTGAACTCAGTGGAGTTTAGAAAGATGAGGGATGATCTGATTGAAACTTACAGAATACTCAGAGGCCTGGATAGAGTGGACGTGGAGAAGATGTTTTTTACTAGTAGGAGACACTAGGAACAGCCTCAAAATGAAAGGATAACCATTTAGAATTGAGATGAGGAGGAATTTTTTGGCCAGAGGATGGTGAATCTGTGGAACTGATTGCTGCAGAGGGCTGTAGAAGCCAAGTCATTGAGGGCATTTAAGATAGAGCTAGATGGTTTCTTGATTGATAGGAGGCTCAAGAGTTACGCGGTGGAGGCAGGAGAATGGGGTTGAGAAATATATCAGCCATGATCGAACGGCAGAGCAGACCCAGTGGGCCAAATGGCCTAATTCTGATGCTGTGGTCTTATAGTTCACCCCTGAACCTTCTAAATTCTAGAGATTTAAGTTGTCTAATCTCTCCTCATAACTTAACCCTAAAGTTCAGGTATTATCCTTGTAAACCTGCGTTGAACTCCAGGAACAAGAGGTCCTTCCTCAGATGTGGTGCCCAGATCTACTCACAGTCCCTTAAGTGGGGTCTAATCAGGGTTTTGCATAACTGCAACACAACATCTGCATCCCTATACTCCAGTGCTTTAGATATGAAGGCCAGCATTCCATTCACCTTCTTGACTATCTTCTGCAAAGTAAAGCTATCATACAGAGATAGCAAGAACTGCAGATGCTGGAGTCAGAGACAACACAGTATGGAGCTGGTGGAACACAGCAGGACAGGCAGCATCAGAGGAGCAGGAAAGTTGATGTTTCGGGTCAGGACCCTTCTTCAGAAATGGGGAGGGGGATGGGGCTGGGAAATAAACAGAGAGGAGGGATGGGGCTAGGGAAGGTAGGTGTGATGGTGATAGGCGAGTGCACAGGATTGGTCAGTGGGATGGGTGGGGCGGATTAGTGGGAGAGAAGATGGACAGATGGTGTCAGGTCAAGGAGGCGACGATGAGAGGGAGGCTTGGACTTGGGATGAGGCCGGAGTTGGGGATATTTTAAAAGTGGTGAGTTCCATGTTTAGACCATTGGGCTGTAGGCTCCCGAGGGGGAATATGAGGTGTTGCTCCTCCAGTTTGTGGGTGGCGCCATTGTGACACCAGGGAGGCCCAGGATGGACATGTCACTCAGGGAGTGGGAGGGCGAGTTAAAATGGTTGGCGACTGGAAAGTGTTATCGTTTGTCGCATACAGAGCACTGATGCTCTACAAAATGGTTTCCGAGTCTATGCTTGGTCTCACCACTGTACAGGAGGCCACGTCGGAAGCAGCGGATATAGTAGACCAAATTAATGGATATGCATATGAACCTCTGTCTAATATGGAAGGTTTGTTTTGTGCCTTGAAGAGAGGTGAGGGGGGGATGGTGTAGGGGCGGGTGTAGCACTTCCTGCGGTTGCAGGGAGAGGTGCCAGGGTTTGTGGGGAGTGTGGAGCAGACGAGGGAGTCACGGAGAGAACGGTCCCTACGAAAGGCAAATAGGGGTGTGGAGGGAAATATCTGTTTGGTTGTGGGGTTGGATTGTAGGTGGAGGAAGTGGAGGAGAATGATACGTTGGATGTGGAGGTTCGTGGAGTGATATTTGAGGACAAGGGGGATTTTGTCTTTATTTTTGGTTGGGAGGAGGGGATGTGAGGGCAGAAGTGTGGGAAATGCATCTCTCTCACCAAAGGGAGTTGACTAGTGGTGATTTAATCTAAGAGTTACCATGTCTCAGGCAAGGGGAGAGGTTGAGAAGGAGAGTCCTTCATGGTAACCACAGCCGATGTAGGAATTGAACTGGGATCAGTTTGTATTGCAAACCAGCCATCCAGTTAACTGAGCTGTAGCTTCAGTACAACAAATCAATCGGATAGAGGATTGGCTAACTAATAAAAAACAGAATTGGGATTTAGGGGGCATTTTCAAGATGGCAACCTGTGGTGTGCCACAGGGATCATTGTTGTGGACACAATTACTTACAATATTTTGTAATGACTCGCATGAGGAAAGTGAATTTCCTGTTGCTAATTTTACAAATGGCACAGAAATAGATGACACAACGAGATGGCAGAGGGATATAGACAGCTTAAGCAAGTGGGCAAAAATTTGGCAGATGAAATATGATCTGGGGAAATGTGAGATTATGCAATTTGGCAGAAGAATGTGGTACTGGATATTATTTAAATGGATAAAGATTGCAGAAAGCTACAGAACAGAGAGAGTTGGGGAAGTCCTCGTCCATGAATCACAAAAAACATTAGAATCCAAGTTCAGCAGGCAGTAGAGAAGGCAGTTGGAATATTGGTTTTTATTTCAAAGAATGGAGTATAAAGTTAGGAAGTTTTTGCTAAAACTATATGAGATACTCGTCAGACCGCAGTTGGAATACTGTGAACAGTTGTCGTCCCATTATCTAAGGAAAGATATTGTGGCAATGAAGGCAGTCCAGGGAAGGATCATTAGGCTCATAACAGGTATGGAGACTGTCTTATGTGGAAATATGAGTAGGATAAGCTTTTGCTCATTTAAATTTAGAAGAATGAGAAGACACCTGATAGAAACATACAAGTTTCTTAGGAGACAACAGGATAGATGTGGAAAGGTTATTTCCCCTTTTGACAGAGACTAGAACCAGAAGGCATAATTTCACAGTAAGAGGTCGTCCATTTAAGACAGCGATGAGGAATTTCTTTTCTCAGAGGTCTGAATCTGGGGAGTTCTTTACTGCAGGGAGCTGTTGAGGCTAGGTCATTAAGTATATTCAAGGTTGAGATAGACAAATGTTTAATCAGTAAAGTAATTCAGGGTTATGAGGGACAGAATGGAAAATGAAGTTGAGAATTGTCAAATCATTCATGATCGCATTGAATGATGGAGCAGGTTTGATAGACTGAATTGGCCTACTTTTGCTCCATGTCCTATGGTTTTAGAGTTAAGCACCTTTTTAATTACTTCATGATCTAGCAGGACGGTGGTGGAATAATGTCACTAGATCTGTCATCCAGGGCTCCGACCAATGTTCCTGGGAGATTAGTTCAAATTCGGCCTTGGAGGATAGTGAAATTTGAATGCAGTAAAATGTATTATTAAAACCTAGCTTAATGTGACTACTTAAAAGAAAAGAACTGTGAATGCTGGAAAACTAAATCAAAAACAGAAATTGCTGGAGAAACTCAGCAGATCTGGCAGCAGAGTTAACGTTTTGGGTCCAGTGACCCTTCTGTTCTTAAAGTACCCGGCACAGACATGGTGGGCCAAAGGGCCTGTTTCTGTGCTGTATTGTTCTATATTCTACAAGACATAATTCAAGGGAAGCTAGGTATAGGCAATAAATGTTGGCCTTGCCAGGATTATCTCCAGTCATACAAGAATGAAAAAAAAAACTCCTCTAAAGTGATATTATTCTTGGCTGTATATTTATCAATTCAAACATGTTTTTTAGTTTTTAACTTATTGTTTGGTTCAAGGAGGTCTCAATTAAATTGTTATAAATTTTGTTGTGTTCAGTGTTGAATGCCTCCCAGCAGTAGACTTCACCAGCATTTCCCTTTGCAGTCCAATTTCTAGAGAATATGTCAATTAACAGAGTCATAGCTCGAATCCTTGTGAACATACAGGATCATTATGTGACGTGAATACAGTTGTTACTATAAAATTCTATACTAGTACGGGAAAAGCAGCAAGGAAGTACTTTGCTAGGCAGAAACTATTTTCAGATTGGCTGAATTCATCCATTCACACCTCTTCTTGGAGTCCATATGTGTCTCTAGCTAGAGAAAAAGAGAGCAATTCCTGTTATTCCTCCTTCATTCTGCAACAAAGAATCTATGTTGTCTTTTAATAAAGATTTCAGGCCCTTAATGTGGGCACTTGCATCACAAGATACAAAATTCTCCACTGGGGACAATTGAATAAAAACATTCTATCTCAAAACCAAATCTTAGAACTTTACTGCCTAAAACCAGACACAACATGGAAAAGTAAATGGGTTGCCAGCTGATGATCAGGTGTCCCACAAAATATTTATTCCTTCGTGCAGGTGGAAAGTGCTGTGGAATGTACTCAATGACTCATCTTAATTTTCCCATTTATATTTAAATGACAAAGAAATATTCTGGATTTCATGTCTATTGTCTGTTAACAATCAAAATTGCTACATAGATTAATAAATTTAAGAAATGCTTCACCATCCCACCCCATCTCCAATTGAGGCCCTCAAGCATTCACTTCAGAGTCTATTGATTAAAAACATAGAAGATAGGAGCAGGAGTAAGTTATTCAACCTCTGAAGCCTGTTCCACCATTCAGTATGATGATGGTTCATCATTGAGCTGAATATCCTAATCCTGCCCTCCCCCCATATCCTTGGTCCTTTAGCCACAAGGGTTATGTCTACCCTCTTATTAATAAAAAATGTTTTTGCCTTAACCACTTTCTGTGGCAGTGAATTCCACTGATTCACTACTCTCTGAGTGAGGAAATTTCTCCACATATCAGTCCTTAAAGGTCTACCCCTTATCCTTTAACTATGACCACTGTTTCTGGACTCCCAACCATCCAACTTGCCTTAGTCGTGTTAGAATTTTATAGGGTTCTATGATATCCCTCATTCTTCTAAACTCCAGTGAATACAGTCCTAACCAAATCAATTTTTCCTCAGTCTTACCATCCCAGGAACCAATCTCAGAAATCACATAAAACCATGTTATAGTCCACAGGTTTATTTGAAATTGTAGCCTTTCGGAGTGCTGCTCCTTCATGAAGCAGAGGGAAGCACACAAGCATAGAGTATTTAGGCAGAGAGACAGTGGCAAGATAATTCCAAGCAATTAAGACTCGATGGGCCAAATGGCCTAATTTCTGCTCCTATGTCTTATGGTCTTATCTGTTGACACTCAGAATTATCTGGAATTATCTTGCCATGATCTCTCTGCCTATATATTCTATGCCTGTGCACTTACCTCCACTTCACCTGATGAAGAAGCAGCTTTCCGAAAGGTTGTAATTTCAAATAAATCTGTTGGACTATAAGCATGTGACTTCTGACTTTGTCCACCCCAGCCCAAAACAGGCACCTCCACATTATAGGAGCCAACTTGGTAAACCTTCACTGCACTCCCTCTATAGCAAGTACATCTTTCCTCAGATTAGGAGACAAAACTGCACACAATATTCCAGGTGTGCCTTGACCAAAGCCCTGTGTAATTGCAGCAAGATAGAACATAGAATATAGAACATTACAGCGCAGTACAGGCCCTTCGGCCCTTGATGTTGCGCCAACCTGTGAAACCAATCTGAAGCCCATCTAACCTGCACTATTCCATTATCATCCATGTTTATCCAACGACCATTTAAATGCCCTTAAAGTTGGCGAGTCTGCAACTGCTGCAGGTAAGGCATTCCATGCCCTTGCTACTCTCTGAGTAAAAGATATTTTTGTTCCTGTATTTGAATCCTCTCACTATGAAAGCCAACATATAGTTTGCCTTTTTTATTGCCTGCTGCATCTGCACACTTACTTTCAGTCTACAAAGACACCCAGGTCTTCTGAACATACCCCTCTCTCAATTTACGACCATTCAAATAATAATAATATGCCTTCCTGTTTTTGCTATCAAAGTGGATAACCTCACATTTATCCAAATTACATTGGGCAAATGCATGGCAGATGCATTCACTCAGCCTGATAAAAAAAATCACACTGCCATGTTTACATCCTCCACATAGCTCACCCTTTCACCCAGCTTTGTGCCACCTGCAAGTTTTGAGATATTGTATTTAGTTCCCTCAATTAAATCACTAACATATAGTATGAATAGTTGGGATTCTAGACCCCTGAACTACTCCACCTCCCTAACCTGTTTTTCCTCTCACCTCAAGCCACACCCCCATCTCCTATCTACTAACATCATCCCGCCCCCTTGACCTGTCCGTCGTCCCTGGACTGACCTATCTCCTCCCTACCCCCCTACCTACACTCACCTTTACTGGCTCCATCCCCGTCTCTTCGACTTGTCTGCCTCCTCTCCACCTATCCTCTCCTCTATCCATCCTCTATCCGCCTCCCCCTCTCTCCCTATTTATTTCAGAACCCTCTTCCCCTCCCCCATTTCTGATGAAGGGTTTAGGCCCGAAACGTCAAGTTTTCCTGCTGCTATGATGCTGCTTGACCTGCTGTGTTCATCCAGCCCCATGCTTGTTACCCCATATTCACTGTCTGGTTTTCATAAAAGGATCTGTTTATTCCTACTCTTAGTTCATTGTCTACTAGCTAATTTTCTACCATGTCAATACACAACTTCCAATCCCGTACACTTAATTTTTAACATGTTAGTCTCTTAAGTGGGACTTTGTTGAAAGCCTTCTGAAAGGTAGCTCATTCCATATACGCACCACACTCTACATGATAAAGGTGCCCCTTAGGTCCCTTTTAAGTTTTTCCACTCTCACCTTAAGCCTGTGTTTTGGACTGCCCTACCCTGGGAAAAAAAGCCTTGGCTATTCACCCTATCCATGCCCATCATGATGTTATAAACCTGTATAAGGTCACCCCTCAAGCTATGACGCTCCAGGATAAATAGCCCCAGCCTATTCAGCTTCTTCCTGTACCTCAAACCTGGCATCATTGTTGTAAATCTTCTCTGAACCCTTTCAAGTTTGACAGTATCTTTCCTATAGCAGGCACAATTGCATGCACTTTTTCAAGAGTGGCCTAACCAACGTCCTGTACAGGTGCAACATGACATCCCAACTCCTATATTCAATGCACTGACCAGTAAAGGAAAGCATACCAGATGCCTTCTTTATTACCCTGTCTACCTGTGACTTCACTTTCAAGGAACTATGAACCTGCACCCCACAGTCTCTCTTCAGCAGCACTCCCCAGGACCCTGCTGTTAAGTGAATAAGTCCTGCCCTGATTTGCCTTTCCAAAATTTCAAGGTGATTGGAGGAAGGTATAGGGGAGCTGTCAGAGGTAGGTTCTTTACACAGAGAGTGGTAGGCATGTGAAGTGCGCTGCCAGTAGTGGTAGTGGAGTCAGATACTTTAGACATTTTTAAGCGACCCTTGTATAGGCACATAGAGGAGAGTTAAAATGTAGGGTATGCAGGGTAGATTGATCTTAGTAGGATTATACGTCAGTACAACATCGTGGGCCAAAGGGCCTGTACTGTGCTGTACTGTTCTATGTTCTGTGTTGTAAAATGCAACACCTCACATTTAACTAAATTAAACTCCATCTGCCATTGCTCAGCCCATTTGATCAAGGCCGTGTTGTACTCTGAGATAACCTTATTTACTACACCATTAATTTTGGTGTCATTTACAAACTTACTAACCACTCCTTCTATATTCACATCCACATCATTTATATAAATGGCAAAAAGCAGCGGACCCTGAATCAATTCTTGTGGCATACCGCTGCTGGTCCGAGACCTTCAGTTTGAAAAACAACCTTCCACCATCACACTCTGTCTCCTACTTTCAAGCCAACTTTGTATTCAAATAGCTAACTCTCCCTGGATTCCATATGATCTAATCTTGCTAACCAGTTTACCATGTGGAACCTAGTAACATCCTCAAAAAGTTCCGTAGATTTTTCAAGCATGATTTCCCTGTTTTCTAAGTGCTCTGCCATAAAATGCAGGAGAATGGACTCGAGCATCTTCCTTTCTACTGACGTCAGACTCACTGGTGTATAATTCCAAACGTTTCACTTCTAGGCAGGACAAAAAAACGTTCGGTAGTCTGGATAGACAGACTGACACATCTGCACAATTGAGGGATTGGGCATAAGGGAGGGACAAAAACTGAAGTTGCTGGAAAAGCTCAGTGGGTCTGGCAGCATCTGTGAAGAAGAACCAGAGTTGATGTTTCAGGTCCAGTGACCCTTCCTCAGAACAGGCAGGGGGTCAGCAGTTCTTCATAGCCAGAACTTCCAATTTCCAATTCTTCATACCTGTCAAGAGCCCACCAGCCACCAATCAATTGCTTGATTACTGGAAATAGATTTTCACATCATGACTGGACATGTAATTCTGTCCTGCAACCTCTGCTGCATTCAAGTTTAGTCCAAAAATTTTAAGATAATGCCCTTTTTCATCATTTATTATATTACAATTTAAAAAATGCCTGAAGTTAAGAACAATTAATGTACTTTCAAGCTAATTTTAAAGGATAAGCAATAAATGCTGGCCAGCCAGCTAAGCCCCCATCCCACAAGTGAATAAAACATTTCTGCATACAATGCCTAACTTATTCGTTACATTTACAGTTTGAAGAAGCAAACAACACAGCACTACAAAATGCCAGGAAGGAACTCGAATGCTATCGCAAAGAGGCAAATGAGCTAAAATTAAAAGTAAGTAGACAATTGTTATTTCTGATGTACATTCGTTTTATTTTGTTAATGTCAATGCTATATGCACCACCACGGAATGTCTGAATTCTCATAAACATTTTTACCTGATGAATCGTGTTGTCTCCCTTGAGGCCCAATGGAATCTCCCACCTCCTATTCTTTTATTATTATTTACCAATACGTATGCCTGCTCAGCGTCCACTGCAATTCACAGCAGTAGCAATTTTAGCACTGTCAGAAATTTGGGTTTTAATAACTTAAGCACATTCCAGTGTTTCATGGCCCTGATGGGAAGTGTGTACCGGAATTCTTTGAGGAAGTGACAAAGTTGATAGATGAGGGAAGGGCTGTAGATGTGTACACATGGACTTCAGTAAGGCGTTTGATAAGGTTCCCCATGGTAAACTGGTGGAGAAAGTGAAGTTGCATGGCGTCCAGGGTGTACTAGCTAGATGGATAGAGAACTGGCTGGGCAACAGGAGACAAAGAGTTGTATTGAAAGGGAGTTTCTCAAAATGGAGAACTGTGACCAGTGGTGTTCCACAGGGATCCGTATTGGGACCACTGTTGTTTGTGATATACATAAATGATCTGGAGGAAGGTATAGGTGGTCTGATTAGCAAGTTTGCAGATGACACTAAGATTAGTGGAGTAGCAGATAGTGAAGGGGACTGTTGGAGAATGCAGCAGAATATAGATAGATTGGAGAGTTGGGCGGAGAAATGGCAGATGGAGTTCAATCCAGGCAAATGCAAGGTGATGCATTTTGGAAGATCCAATTCAAGAGCGAACTATGTGGTAAATAAAAAAGCCCTGGTGAAAATTGATACACAGAGAGATCTGGGTGTTCAGGTCCATTGTACCCTGAAGGTGGCAACGCAGGTCGATAGAGAGGTCAAGAAGGCATACAGCATGCTTTCATTCGTCAGACGGGTTATTGAGTACAAGAGTTGGCAGGTCATGTTGCAGTTGTATAGGACTTTGGTTCGACCACATTTGGAATACTGCGTACAGTTCTGGTCACCACATTACCAAAAGGATGTGGATGCTGTGGAGAGGGTGCAGAGGAGTTTCACCAGGATGTTGTGTGCTATGGAGGGCGCTAGCTGTGAAGAGACATTGACTAGATTAGGATTATTTACATTAGAAAGACGGAGGTTGAGGGGAGAACTGATTGAGGTCTACAAAATCATGAGGGGTATAGACAGGGTGGATAACAAGAAGCTTTTTCCCAGAGTGGGGGACTCAATTACTAGGGCTCACGATTTCAAGGTGAGAGGGGACAAGTTTAAGGGAGGTATGCGTGGAAAGTTCTTTACGCAGAGGGTGGTGGGTGCCTGGAACGCGTTGCCAGCGGAGGTGGTAGAGGCGGGCATGATAGCGTCATTTCAGATGTATCTAGACAGATACATGAATGGGCAGGGAGCAGAGGGATATAGATCCTTGGAAAATAGGTGACAGGTTTGGATAGAGGATCTGGATCAGCGCAGGCTTGGAGGACCGAAGGACCTGTTCCTGTGCTGTAATTTTCTTTGTTCTTTGTTCTTTGAAGTCAAGTCCCACTATTCAGTAAGTCGTCATAAATGCAAATGAAGGGTGGGTGGTGATGACGTAGTGCTAACATCGATAGACGTTTAATCCAGAAACTCAGCTAATGGTCTGGAGACAGAATAGATGGTAGAATTTGAATTCAGTTTTTAAAAATCTGAAATTAAGACTATTGATGACCATTAAACATTGTCTATTGTCAGGAAAACCCATCTGGCTCGCTAATGTCTCCAGAGAAGGAAATCTGCCATCCTCTTATTGTTCTGGCACACATGTGACTCCAGACCCGCAGCAATGTGGTTAACTCTCAACTGACTAGCAAGCCACTCAGTTGTGTCAATCACTACAAAATCTCAATAAAGAAATGAGACTAGGCAGACCACCTGACATCAAACTAGGTGCCAGAAAAGACAGTGGCAGAAAAGTCCCCCTTACCAACATCTGGGGACTAGTCCCAAAATTGGGAGAACTGTCTCACAGACTAGTTAAGCAACAGCCTGATATAGTCATTCAGGGAATGATACCTTACAGACTATGTTGCAGACACCACCATCACCATCCTGGATATAGAAGTAGAGATTGCTGGCAGAGTTCAGCAGGTCTGGCAGCATCTTTGGAGAGAAAATCAAGGTTAACGTTTCAGGTCAAGTGACACTTCCTGAGAACTGTATATGTTCTGTCCCACCGCAGGACAGATCCAGCAGATGTGGCAGCACTGTGGTACACAGAGAGAAAGTTGTCCTGAGAGTCCTCAACATTGACTTCGGACCAATGAAGTCTCATGGCTTCACGTTAAACATGGTCAAGGAATACTATCCTCCCTCAGCTGCTAAGTTAGTCTTCCTCTATGTTGACAACACTTGGAAGAAGCATTATGGCTGGCAAGGGTACAAAATGTACACAGGTTAGGAGATTTCAGTGTCGACCACCAAGAGTGGCTCGGCAGCAGTACTACTGATTAAGCTGATCAAGTCCCAAAGGACACTGGGTCTGCAGCAGATGGTGAGGGAACCAACAAGAGAGGAAAACATACTTGACCCCATCCTTACCAATTTTCCAACTGCAAATGCATCTGACCATGACAGTATCAGTAAGAGTTACCATCGCACAGATCTTTTTGGAGAGAAAGTTCCACCTTTAAATTGAGAATACATTCCTCCATCATGTTGCCTGGCACTATCACTGTGCTAAATGGGACGGACACCGAACAAATCTAGCAACTCAAGCCTGGGCATCCATGAACGGCTGTGGGCCATCAACAGCAGCAGAGTTGTACTCCAAGACATTCTGCACCCTCATGGCCTGTCATACCCCCCCACCCCCCCACAACTCCAGCATTACCATCAAGCCAGGGGATCAAACCTCATTCAATGGAGAGTGCAGGAAGGCATGCCTAAAAATAAGGTGTCAACCAAACAGGACAACTTTCATGCCAAACAACATCAGCAGCAAGTGATAAACAGAGCTAAGTGGTTTCGCGACCAGTGGATCAGATCTAGGTTCTGCAATTTTCCGCATCTAGTAATGAATGGTGGCGGACAATTAAACAACTCACTGGGGGAGAAACCAAAAGAACTGCGAATGCTGGAAATCAGAAACAAAAACAACCTGCTGGAAAATCAAAACTGTTCTTCACAACATCTTTCCTATAGCTGGGAGACCAGAATTGAATGCAGTATTCCAGAAGTGGTCTAACCAATGTCCTGTCCAGCCGCAACATGACCACACAACTCCCATATTCAGTGCACTGATCAATTAAAGCAAATATACCAACACCTTCTTCGTTATCCTGTCTACCTGTGACTCCACTTTCAAGGAAGTATGAACCTGCACTCCAAGGCCTCTTTGTTCAGCAGCATTGCCCAGGACCTTATCATTAAGTGTATATGTCCTGACCTAATTTGCCATACCAAAATGCAGCACTTCATAGGTCCTATGAAGACAAATCTATTCAACTGTTCTGAGGAAGTGTCACTCGACCTGAAACGTTAACTCTGATTTCTCTCTACAGATGCTTCCAGAGCTGCTGAGATTTTCCAGCTTTTTCTGTTTTTGCAACTCACTGAGGGGAGGAGGATCCACAAATATTCACTCTTCAATGATGGAAAGACCCTACACATGAGTGCAAAAGATAAGACTGAAGTATTCACAGCAATCTTCAGCTAGAAATGCCAAGTGGATGATCCATCTTAGCCTTCTCCAGTGGTCCCCAGCATCACAGATACCAGTATTCAGCCAATTCAATTCACTCCACATGATGTCTTGAAGCAGTTGGAGGCACTGGATCCTGCAAAGGCTGTGGGCCCTGACAGCATTCCAGCAATAGTACTGAAGACTTGTTCTCCAGAACTTGCCATTCCCCCAGCCAAACTCTTCCAGTACAGTTACAACATCAGTAGTTTTCCTACAATGTGGAAAATTGTCCAGGTATGTCCTGTACACAAAAACAGGACAAATCCAACCTGGCCGGTTACAGCACTATTAGTCTATACTCAATCGTCATTAAATCAGTCCAAGATGGCGCAGCACAGTTGGTAGGTTTGAGGTCATCGGAGCCCGCTTGCTCCAGGCCAGCGGCATAGTTTTCCCTGTTTACTTTTTGTCCTTTCTCCTTTTCTTCTTCATCTTCGAGGCCGGAGCAGTGTTGACCGGTGGTGGCTGCAGCAGCATGGATCGGGACTCCTGGTGGCAGTGGCAGTGCCCAGAGCCAGGACTCTTTGCGGTGATAAGCTGGAGCCCAGACTCCTGGCAACGGTAGGCCTGGAGCCTGGATTCTTGGTAGCAGCGGTGCCTGGACTTTTGGCAGTGTTGGTGACAGCAAAACTGTGGTTTCATGGGGCATCGATGTCATCATTGCTGTTCCCAGAGTGGCACTGCTTGAGGATTGGAACACCTTTCAGAGAGCTCGCAAAAGTCCTGAAGCTGTGCTTGAGACCCCAATTTGAACAAAAGAAGAACTGTTATTTCAGCAATTTATTTTATCATTATTGTAACTCGAAATTGTGCCAGATAATGGCAACAAAACACTTCTTGCTGTATCTTCAAGATACATGTGAAAATACATCATTCATTAAAGTGAAGGAAGGTGTCAGCATCAGAGCTGTCAAGAACAGCTACTCAACCGTAACTTGCTTAGTGACACCCAGTTTGGGTTCTGCCAGGGCGACTCAGCTCCTGACCTCATCGCAGCTTCGGTTCTTGCATTGAAACAGATGCATTTCAGGCTACCAGATCCACTTTGATCAGCAACCACACCCTACATGCTCTTCCTCTACTGGCCCTATTCTCTAGTTCCCTTTCAGTCAGTCCACCTTTGCATTGGCTCCCACCACCCTACCAAGCTAGTTTAAATCCTCCCAAGTGACACCAGCAAACCTCCAAGCCAGAATATTTGTGCCCTTCCAGTTTAGATGCAACCCGTCCTTCTTGTACAGGTCCAACCTACCCCAGAAAAGATCCCAATGGTCCAGATATCTGAACCCCTCCCTCCTACACCATCTGTTTAGCCATCTGTCGAGCTGTACTATCTTCCTATTTCTAGCCTCACGGGCACGTGGCACAGGGAATAATCCCGAGATTACAACCTCGGAGGTCCTGCTGTTTAACTTTCTACCTAACTCCCTGAGCTACTGCTGCAGGACCTCGTCACTCATCCTACCTATGTCGTTAGTACCAACATGTACCATGACTTCTGGCTGTTCACCTTCTCCCTTCAGAATGCTTTCTGCCCGTTCAGAGACATTCTGGACCCTGGCACAAGGGAGGCAATATACCATCCTGGAGTCTCTTTTACGTTCACAGAAGCGCCCATCTCTACCCCTAACTATAGAGTTCCCTGTAACTACTGCGCTAGTGCTCTTTGTCCTCCCCTTCTTAAGAACAGAGGCAGCCGTGGTGCCACCAGTCTGCCTGCTGCTGCTATTACCCCCAATAGGTCATACCCCCAACAGTATCCAAAACGGTATACTTGTTAGAGAGGAGGACGACCACAGGGGATTCCTGCACTGACTGCCTGCCCTTTCTAGTGGCCACCACCTATCTGCAGCACCTTGGGTATCACCACATCTCAAAAATTCCTGGCTCTGATGCTTTTCGCCACCCTCATGCTCCAAAGTGCATCCAATTGCCACTCCATCTTGTGTATGCAGTCTGTGAGGAGCTGCAGTTGGGTGCACTTCCTGCACATGTAGTTGCCTGTGACACTGGAAGCATCACAGATCTCCCATATCTCACAAGCACCGTACTTAATCCCACTGATTGACATTTCTATGACCAATTAAGGTATTTTTAAAAAATCATTAAATGCTTACTGATCACTACAAATACCCTAGGTGGGTCTTCCTTGCCTTTCCTATGCTTCTGGTCCTTACACTGTGAGCATAGGCACATTGAGGATCAGGGGAACACCAAGGAAGTGTTCAGGGTTGAACACACTGAAAAATGTAGATTGGAGGCAGATGTTTGAGGGCAAATCAACATATGGTATCTGGGAGGCTTTCCAGTGTAAGTTGATAGGAACTCAGGACCAGCACGTTCCTGTAAGGATGAAGGATAAGTATGGCAAGTTTAGGGAATCTTGGATAATGAGAGATATTGTGAGCCTAGTCAAAAAGAAAAAGGAGGCATTTGTCAAGGCTAGGAGGCGGGGAACACATGAAGCAAGGGTGGAATACAAGGAAAGTGAAAGAAACTTAAGCAGGGAGTCAGGAGGGCTAAAAATCATGGCTAACAGGATTAAGAAAAATCTCAAGGCTTTTAAACATATATAAAGAGCAAGAGGGTAGCCAGGGAGAGGGTTGGCCCCCTCAAGGACAGGGAAGGGAATTTATGTGTGGAGCCAGAGGAAATGGGCAAGGTATTAAATGAGTACTTTGTATCAGTATTCACCATAGAGAAGGATTTGGTGGATGATGAGTCTGGGGAAGGCTGTGTAGATAGTTTGGGTCGTGTTGAGATCAAACGCAAGGAGGTATTGGGGGTCTTGAAAAGCATTAAGGTAGACAAGTCCCCAGGGCCTGATGGGATGTACATGAGAATACTGAGAGAGGCAAGGGAGGAAATTGCTGGGGCCTTGAGGGAAATCTTTGTATCCTCACTGGCTACATGGGAGGTCCCAGAGGATTGGAGAATAGCCAATGTGTTCCTTTGTTTAAGAAGCATGGCAGGGATAATCCAGCTGATTGCAGGCCAATGAGCCTTATGTCAGTTGTAGGGAAATTATTGGAGAGGATTCTTCCAGAAACAATTTACTCCCACTTGGAAATAAGTGGGTGCATTAACGAGAGGCAACATGGTTTTGTGAAGGGGGTGTCATGTTTCACTAACTTGATTGAATTTTTTGAGGAAGTGACAATGAAAGTAGGGCAGTGGATGTTGTTTACTGGGACTTCAGTAAGGCCTTTGACAAGGTCCATCATGGCAGACTGATATAGAAGGTAAAGTCGCAAGGGGTCAGAAGTGAGCTTGCAAGATGGATAAAAAAACTGGCTCGGTCATAGAAGACAGAGTGTAGCAGTGGAAGGGTGCATTTCTGAATGGAGGGCAGTGACTAGTGGCATTCCTCAGGGATTGGTGTTGGGACCTTTGCTATTTGTAATATATATAAAAGATTTGGAGGAAATTGTAACTGGTTTGATTAGTAAGTTTGCGGATGACACAAAGGTTGGTGGAATTGTGGATAGTGATAAGGACAATCAGAGGATACAGCTGGATATAAATCGCTTGGTGACTTGGGCAGAGAGATGGCAGATGGATTTTAATACGGAAAAATGTGAGGTAATGCATTTTGGAAGGTCTAATCCAGATGGAAAATATACAGTAAATGGCAGAACCCTTAAGAGTACTGATAGGCAGAGGGATCTGGGTGTACAGGTACACTGATCACTGAAAGTGGCAACGCAGGTGGGGAAGATAGTCAACAAGGCATACAGCATGCTTGCCTCATTGCCAGGGCATTGAGTTTAAAAATTGGCGGGTAATGTTGCAGCTTTATAGAACCTTAGTTAGATCGCATTTGGAATATTGTGTTCAATTCTGGTCACCACACTACCAGAAGGATGTGGTGGCTTTGGAGTGGATACAGAAAAGATTTACCAGGATGTTGCCTGGAATTGAGACATTAGCTATGAGGAGAAGTTGGGGAAACTTGGGTTGTTCTCAATGGAACAACAGAGGTTGAGGGGTGACCTGACAGAGGTCTACAAGATTATGAAGAGCATGGACAGAGTAGACAGTCAGAAGCTTTCTCCCGGGGTGGAACTTACTAGGGGGCATAGGTTTAAGGGGCTAGGGGCAAGGATCAAAGGTGATGTACGAGGCAAGTTTTTTACACAGAGGGTGATAAGTGCCTGGAACTTGCTGCCGAGCGAGGTAGTGGAAGCAGATACGATGGTGATTTTTAAAGGCCGTCTTGACAAATACATGAATAGGATGGGAATAGAGGGATACAGTCCCCGGAAGGATGGGGGGTTTTAGTAGTGATGGAAGCAATGTTGGTGCAGGCTTGGAGGGCCGAAGGGTCTGTTCCTCTACTGGAATTTTCTTTGTTTGAAACGCGTTGTGAGACCATGGAGGAATTTGAAAATAAGGGTGAGAATTTAAAATTAATACATTGCTTGATCAGGAACGAGTACAGCTCAATGAGCACTAGGGCAATAGGTAAGTACACGTTCAACCCCAGTGCTTTGGATGACCTGAACTTTATGGAAAGTAGGATGTGGGAGATCAGCCGAGAGTGTGTTCACACCATTGAGTTTAGAGGTAGCTAAGGTAGAAACGAGGATGTTTATTTGATTTAGTTGTTAACTAAGGTGATAGATTGTTTATTCTTATTCAGATTACTTAGGTTTTGCTGTTCCTCCGTCTGCTTTGATCATTTGTCATTTCCAAATTTTCTCTCCATTTGTTTTAGGCTCTGTAACTCTTCCCTCTGCTGTGTTCTATTAAAATGTGACAGTCCTCCCAGTGATTTACTTCAGGTGCTTTTTAACAAAATGTTCCAGTTCTCCTGCAATGTCTGCCTCTTCCTCCAGTTCCTGCCAATGTTGTATCTCAGCTGCACTCCATTCAAACTTTTCAATTCTCCTATAATACCTGCAGATCATTTGAGTGGAAATGTTATTCAAAACACTGAAAAACCACACAACTGACAGGATCTTGGTTCAACATCTCCAACAAGGGTAATGGCCTAGTGGTATTATCACTAAACTGTTAATCCAGAGACCCAGGTACTGCTCTGTTGACCTGGGTTCAGATCCTGCCATGGTAGATGGTGGAATATTGAATTCAATAGAAGAAAAAAAATCTGGGATTAAGTGTCTAATGATGACCATGAATCCATTGTGGATTGTCAAAAAAACCCACCTCGTTCACAACGGTCCTTTAGGGAAGGAAACTGCCATCCTTACCTGGTCTGGCCTACATGTGACTCCAGATCAAATAGCAATGTGGTTGCCTCTCATCTGCCCTCTGGGCTAACCAGTGATGTTTGCATGAATGAAAAGAATAAAAATATTTACGATCATGAGGCAGTCCAACAGCATTGGAGTGGAGTGCCTTGATTTATCAGAATCCTGTGGTCCATGTGGGGAGAAAGTATTTTGTTGATATAATTGAAGATAAATATGCTCAACTACTAGCAGTCTTTAGCGCTGCCTGTCCTGATATTTGGAGATAAATCTGAATTTCTCTACACAACGTTTTTCCCAGAAACGAATACAACACCTAACTTCTGGTTTCTTTTCATCATTGATATTCTGTGTCCAAACCCATTCAGTGAAATCGATGTCTTTGCTTTGCCAGTGTATTTAGTTAGATGTCGCAAATGCATAGTTTTCTAAAATATGTTACACCTGTTTTATTTGAAATCTGTTTCTCAAAGGATGAATTAATGAAGAACTCACTGTTAGAAAAGGACAAAGATATATACAAACAGAGAGAATGCACTAAAGTCCTAGAAAAGAGGATTGTACGTCACTCAAGTGAATATCAAGAGTTGTTAAACATGAAGACACAGCTTGAGCAAGAGATTGCTGCTTACAAAAACTTACTGGGTCAAGTGGAAAAGAAAGCAAGGTTAGTATTGATTTATCCTAAATCGACTAAAGACATCATTCAAACCTTATTTATGGCATTTAAAAATGAGTTTTTCCTTTGAAAACATGAGAGTAAACTGTTTCAGTGGTATGAAATAGATATGGAGCCACAGAGACACACAACGCAGAAACAGATCCTTTAGTCCAACTTCTCCATGCCAACCAGATTTCCCAAACTGAACTAGTCCCACTTGCCGGTGCTTGGCCTATTTCCCTCCAAACCTTTCTTATTCACGTACCTATCCAAACGTCTTTTAAATGTTTTAATTCTGCCTGCATCCACCACTTTCTTGGGCAGTTCATTCCACATATGAACCATCCTCTGAATGAAAAAGTTGCCCCATTAGGTCCCTTTTAAATTTTTCTCCTCTCACCTTAAAAATATGCCCCCTAGTTTTGAACTTCCCCGCACAAGGGAGAAGGCCTTTGCTATTCACCTTATTTATGCCCCTTATGATTTTAGAAATCTCAATAAGGACCCCCCTCAACCTCCTATGCTCCAGTGAAAAATGTCCCAGCCTATCTAACCTCTCCTGATAACTCAAACCCTCCAGTTTCAGCAGCATCCTGGTAAATCTTTTCTGAACCCTCTCCAATTTAATGATATCCTTCCTATAGCAGGCCAACCAGAACTGTACACAGTACCCCAAAAGTGGCCTCATCAACGTCACGTACAAATTCAACGTGACATCCCAACACCTATACTCAATGCTCTGAAGGCAAGTGTGCCAAATGCCTTCTTAACCACCCTGTCTACCTGTGACACAACTATCAAAGAACTATGTACCCAAACCCCTAGGTCTCTCTATTCAAAACTATCCATGGCCCTACCATTAACCACTAGGAACATCCTGGAGTTACAGATACGACAGTTCTCCCCACAGTGCTGCCTTAGCCAAATTCTATTTAAATATTGTGGTTTCTTCTCCATGCACAACTGAAAGCCCTTCGAATGAATATAGCACCTAACAGTGACTGACTGGCACCATAGCTGGCACAGAGGAAGATGTGGTTGTGGTGGTGGTTGTGGTTGAATTCAAGGATATTACTACAAGAGTTTCTCAAGGTTACATCCTAGCTCCAACTATCTTCCCTTGTTTCATTTGATATCAAGGATAACTGAGACTTAGTGGAAGTAGGGAATATGTGATGGTTATATGTTAAGTAACGGATT
The DNA here is from genome assembly GCA_024137785.1 of Ginglymostoma cirratum. Lineage (NCBI taxonomy): Eukaryota > Metazoa > Chordata > Chondrichthyes > Orectolobiformes > Ginglymostomatidae > Ginglymostoma > Ginglymostoma cirratum. Next base: position 95,877,852 of record JAHRHZ010000144.1, read on the forward strand.
ATTGGGTGAGATTGGGTGTATAAATATGGGGAGCAAGTAATCAGAGTGGTTGGAATTTAGATTGTGTGAACTAGAAATAAAGTGCTGCCTAGAAAAATGTATGACTGCACTCAGTCTAAACATCATTTTTACCTCTCGTATTTAACATTGATGTAAAAGGATGGTTAGCTGTTTGTAATTGAAGGAATGAGAATAAAGCATTATTCTAACCAAAGAGTATTTTGTAGAAAACTTGAAAATTATGGTTGGATCTAAATCAAAAGTACTGGGGTATGATTGCTCACCCCTTACCATTAAATAATCTGACCTGTGGAAGAATAAGATGGTCATGTGAACCATGCTACTGCTTTACCAAAGAAGGAACAAGGAATGGCCTTGACACTACCGTTATGAGACAATGTCAAGATAATTAACAATTTTTCAGAATTGTAGCCTGATGGCTTTTAAGTTCAGCAGACTGGAAGACTGCAGAAATTCTAGCCAGAAATTACTCAATCTGTGCAGGCATTTATTACACAATGCAAAAATAATAGACAAAAACAGATTTCTGGTTTTGACCAGAGTTAAGTTTGCAAAAAGACGGAAAGTGCTTGAACACTCCTGAAAAGGAATTCAGTACTCATTCTTTGCCCAGTGGACAGAATCAATTATTTTATTACCATGGATATTAAATCTAATGAAATACCGTTGTTATTAAGTAGGCCATCAATGAAAAAACGCACAGGTGAAACTGGATATGGGATAATGACAACATTATTGTGTTTGAAAAATCTGTGAATTTACAGTTTCAACAGTCTGGAATATTGCATTTCTTTAGTGGGATATAACCACTACAATAAAGAAATTAAAGGAATATCACTAACGTCAAGAGGCAGAAATTTAGAAGACAAAATGTTATTTGTTTAAAAAAAAACACATAATCAATTGGTCCATCCGTCATTAATAAGGTTAAAAAGTTTTGTGAAGGATGCAAGAATAAGGATTGAGGAATACAATAAGCTACAGGAGAAATGTGATCGATGTCAGATTTCTAATAAGTATTGAAGTGTCACAGCCTATAGTGAGTCTGCCCTCAATGAGGGATATAAAATTTAAAAGTGTGTGATAAAGATAAAAAAAGCATATAGCATTTTGTAAATTTGGCAACCAGATGTATTCAGTCAACTATTATACACAATAATGATATGAAAATTATTGTGGATATGATAATAGAGAAGTGGATCAGGACTGGACATGTACAATTGGCAAAATTTCTTAACTGTTCATCTTATAGATAATGGAATCAAGGGTTATGGGGATAAGGGAGGAACAGGATACTGATTGTGGATGATCATAATGAATGGTGGTGCTGGCTCGAAGGGCCGAATGGCCTACTCCTGCACCTATTGTCTATTGTCATAATTTTGGCAAATCAACCGAATTGCGAATTCTCATCTGCAGTAGTATGGCTGTCCATGCTAAGAATTTGTTGTGGACAATAGGAGGATATAGTTCATAACAGTGTTTGGTAGAAATCCTGGACGAGTGAGCCTTACATCTGTTGTCGGAAAAGTTTTGGAAAGGATTATAAGAGATAGGATTTATAATCATCTAGCAAGCAACAATTTGATTGGAGATAGTCAACATGGATTCGTCAAGGGCAGGTCGTGTCTCACAAACCTCATTGAGTTTTTTGAGAAGGTGACCAATCACTTGGATGAGGGTAGGGCAGTTGACGTGGTGTACATGGACTTCAGTAAAGCCTTTGATAAGGTTCCACATGGTAGGCTATTGGAGAAAATGCGGAGGCATGGGATTGAGGGAGATTTAGCAGTTTGGATTAGAAACTGGCTTTCTGAAAGAAGCCAAAGAGTGGTGGTTGATGGAAAATATTCAGCCTGGAGTCCGGTTACTGGTGGTGTGCCACAAGGATCTGTTTTGGGACCACTGCTGTTTGTCATTTTTATAAATGGCTTGGACGCAGACATAGGTGGATGGGTTAGTAAGTTTGCAGATGACACTAAAGTCGGTGGAGTGGTGGACAGTGTGGAAGAATGTTGCAGGTTGCAGGGAGACTTGGATAAACTGCAGAATTGGGCTGAAAGGTGGCAAATGGAGTTCAATGCAGATAAATGTGAGGTGATGCATTTGGGAAGAATAATAGGAAGGCAGAATACTGGGTCAATGGAAAGATACTTGGTAGTGTGGATGTGCAGAGGGATCTTGGTGTCCAGGTACATAGATCCCTGAAAGTTGCCACCCAGGTTGATAGTGCTGTTAAGAAGGCATACGGTGTGTTAGGTTTCATTGGTAGAGGGATTGAGTTCCGGAGCAGTGATGTCATGCTGCAACTGTACAAAACACTAGTGCGGCCTCACTTGGAATATTGCGTACAGTTCTGGTCGCCCCATTACAGGAAGGATGTGGAAGCATTGGAAAAGGTGCAGAGGAGATTTACCAGGATGTTGCCTGGTCTGGAGCGAAGGACTTATGAGGAAGGGCTGAGGGACTTGGGTCTGTTCTCATTGGAGAGAAGAAGGCTAAGAGGGGATTTAATAGAGACCTACAAAATGATCAGAGGATTAGATAGGGTGGACAGTGAGAGTCTTTTTCCTAGGATGATGACGTCGGCTAGTACGAGGGGGCATAGCTGCAAATTGAGGGGTGATAGATTTAAGACAGATGTCAGAGGCAGGTTCTTTACTCAGAGAGTGGTAAGGGCGTGGAATGCCCTGCCTGCCAATGTAGTTAACTCAGCCACATTAGGGGCATTTAATAAGCATATGGATGATGATGGGATAGTGTAGGGGGATGGGCTTAGATTAGTTCACAGGGCGGCGCAACATCGAGGGCCGAAGGGCCTGTTCTGCGCTGTATTGTTCTATGTTCTATATAATAAACAACCAGCCTCCAGCTTGAGAAGGGACTACAATTAACTCTACCATTGAGAATCATTTGAATGCACTGCATACAAGCAGAAAGGCTTTTGCTAAAGCTGAAGTCAGCAAGCCTTAGGACGAAGTTGTGAGGCTATTGGAAACCAGTTTCAATCAGGGAGAGGGGTTAAAGCGTTTAGCCCCCTAAAGGACTATAGGTAAAGATGGAAAATAATAACTGTGCAACTTTGGAACTAGATGATTCAGGTACACTATCCAAGATTGCAGGGTAAAGGATTACAAGCTTCTAGATGCTAGAAGAGTTAGGAAAGAGAAATCAGGAACCTCTCTTGACCACATGTCACACAGCTATGAGGATTAGACTGTTGCAATTAACAACTTGTCAAATGGAAGTGTATCAGTTCTGAAGATTATGCGGAGGCCATCAGTCTCAAAGGGCAACTAGCAAAAGGCAGGTACGACACCACCGCAGCCCCAAGAGGACCAGACCAGCCCAGGCCTGAACTCCAGCCTCGCAGCATCCCGCCCCAGGGAAGGCCCAGCCCGACTGGACCCGACTCGTTTGCCCGCAGGAGCAGCAGATTTATATCACTGACTCCCCAGACCATCAGGTTGCAGGAAGCCTACAAGGAAATGGGGAAAACGCGCTGGCCTGAAGGTGAGGTTCCCCCTCCCCAGCATCCTTCTAGCATCCTGAGAGACCGTTGTGTGCTCTGCTTCACGGAGACTTGGCTCACCCTGCCATTCCCGACTGTGCCCTACAAGCTGATGGGTTCTCCATACACTGCATGGACCAAACAGCATCCTTGGGCAAGGCAAAGGGTGGTCGGAAATGCTTCCTGATCAACACATCCTGGTCCTCAGATGTGGCGACGCTGGCAAGACACTGCTAAGAGTACCTTAGAGTAAAATACCGTCCCTACTACCTACCACGAGAGTTCACCTCCGCCATCCTGACAGTAGTCTACATACCACCCCATGAGGATGAGAAGGATGCTCGAGATGAGATTTACACCGCCACAAACATTCCAGAGACAAAATTCCCTGAGGCCCTATTCATTGTGGCCAGCGACTTCAACCAAGCCAACCTCAAGCAGGTGATGCCAAAGTACCACCAACACATCTCCTGCCCCACTACAGGACCGAACATTCTGAACCACTGCTGCACAACCATCAAAGACGCCTACCACTCAATCCCCTGCCCACACTTTGGAAAATCGACCACAGCACTGTGTTCCTACCCCCAGCTTACAATCAGAAGCTGAAATGGGAGAATCCTTCATGAAACAAAATACAGTGCTGGTCCGAGGCAGTGGAAGCCCGTCACTGGCACTGCTTGTTCTCGGTGAACACTGTTCAAGTGTTCAGTGGAAAACCTAGGGTACGCCACCACCGTAATGGACTTCATTAGCAAATGCGTGGAGGACTGTGTACTAAAGAAGTCAATCTGGGTGTTCTCCAACTGTAAACTGTGGATAAAACAGGAAATCCACTCCCTACTGAAGACCAGGCTTACAGCACTCAAGTCGGCTGACCCGGACCAAGACAGAAAATCCAGATATAGAACATAGAACAGTACAGCACAGTACAAGGCCTTCAGCGATAGGGTTAGTGTTAGGGTTAGGGTTCTGCTCCATCCAAACTATTTGCCCTTAGGAGGTTCCAGTTGATATTAGGGAAGTTGAAGTCACCCAGGACAACAACCCTATTACTTCTGCACCTTTCCAAAGTCCGCCTCCCAATCTGTTCCTGAGTGTCTCTGTTGCTATTGGAGGATCTGTAGAAAACTCCCAATAAAGTGACTGCTCCTTTCCTGTTTCTGACTTCCACCCATACTGACTCAGTGGACAAATCCTCCTCCACGACCTCCCTTTCTGCAGCTGTGATACTGTCCCTGACTAGCAATGCCACTCCCCCACCTCTTTTACCTCCCTCCTTATTTCTTTTGAAACATCTAAACCCTGAAACATCCAACAACCATTCCTGCCCCTGTGTTATCCAAGTCTTCGTAATGGCCACGACATCGTAGCTCCATATGCTCTAAGTTTGTCATTCTTATTCCTGACACTTCTTGCGTTAAATATGACTTCCTGATAATATGGCCAGATATGACTTCCACAAAGTCTTTGGGGAGGCCAAGAAGCAGTACCAGACCAAGTTAGAGGCTCAGACCTACCAAACAGACTCCTGCCATCTATAACAAGGCCTAAATGACATTACGGGATACAAAATGAAACAGTGTAGGATGGCTGACAATTACACATCTCTCCATTTCACAATCAATGCTTTCTTTGCTTGGTTTGAGCAGAATACCACCAGGGAGGCAATGCCTGCCCCAGCAGCCCCAGACACACCTGTTCCCTTGGTCAGCGCTTCAGAAGTCAGATCAGTCTTCCTAGGAGTCAGCCCAAGGAAAGCAATGGGCCTGGACAGTGTTCCCAGCCAAGCACTCAGATCCTGTGTGGACCAACTGGCAGAGGTACTCACCGACATCTTCAACTTTTCCCTCCTTCCAGCAGAAGTCCCCACCTGCTTCAGGAAGGCCACCATCATGTCTTACGCAAGGAAACACATGCAGTGTGCCTTAATGACCACTGTCTAATAGCTCTGACTTCAATAATCATGAATTGCTTTGAGAGGCTCATCATGGCCCACATCAACTCCAGTCTCCCAACCTGCCCTGATCCCCTACAGTTTGCCTACTGATATAACAGATCCATAAAGGATGCCATGTCACTAGCCCTGCACTCACCCCGGAACATCTGGATATCAAAGACACCTATGTCAGACTCCTGCTCATTGACTACAGCTCTGCCTTCAACACCATTATCTCCTCCAGACTGATCTCAAAACTCCGAGACCTAGGTGTCTGCTCTGCCCTCTTGAACTGGATCTTCATGCTTTGTGACCCGTAGACTGCAATCAGTGAAGATAGGTAACTGCACCTCCTCCACAGTAATACACAACACTGGAGACCCCAAGGATACATCCTCAGCCCCCTACTATACTGCTTGTACACCTACGACTGTGTTGCCAAATTCCGAATGCTGTCTACAAATTCGCTGATGACATCACAGTAGTGGGACGGATATCTAACAACGACGAGTCAAACTACAGAAGGGAGATAGAGGGCTTGGTGACGTGGTGCAATTAAAACAATCTGTCTCTCAATGTTGGCAAAACTAAAGAACTGATCATCAGCTTCAGAAAGAAAGGAGGAGAACATGCCCCCATTTACATCAACGGAACTGAGATCGAAAGGGTGGAGAGCATCAAGTTCCTCGGAGTGACAATAACCGACGACCTGTCCTGGACTTCCGATGTACATGCAACAGTCAAGAAGGTGCAACAACCCTCTTCTTCTTCAGGCAGCTCAGGAAATTTGGCATGTCCATAAGGCTCCTGGTCAACTTCTACAGATGCACCATTGAAAAGTTACTGTCCGGGTACATAACGGCCTGGTATGGCAACGGTTCTGCCCAGAACAATAAGAAACTATAGAAGGTGGTGTGCACAACACAGACCATCACTGAAGCCAACCTTCCATCCATGGACTCCATTTACACAGCTCGCTGCTGCAGAAAGGCTGCCAACATCATCAAAGACCCTTCACACCCCGGTAATCATCTCCTACACCCTCTTCTGTCAGGCAGTACATACAGAAGCCTGAACACACACACGAACAGGCTCAGGAACAGCTTTTTTCTGGCTGTTATTGGACTGTTGAATAGACTCTAGCCTCAAATAATGTAACCTGCTATGTAACCTGTATGCCCCTAAGTCTTTTTGATCTATACATCCTTTGCTTGCTGTGACCTGCCTGTACCACTCATAAACAAAGCTTTTCTTTGTACTTCAGTACACATGACAATAAAATCAATCAATCAAACTCGGCAATTTACCAGAGGTGCTTGTTGGTGGAGAAATGCAACCATTGACTGAGCAGGGAAGGCCACTGGAAAATAAAACAACAGAATAAGACCATAAGATATAGCAACAGAAGTAGGTTATTTGGCCCATTGGGTCTGTTTCATCATTTAATGTGTTAATGGCTGCGCTGATAATCCTCGACATCACTTTACTGCCTTATCTCCAAACCATTGATTCCCTTACTGATTAAAAATCTATCTCAACCGTGAATACGTTTGATGGTCTAGCCTCAAAAACCCTCTGCATTAAAGAATTCCTGAATTCGCTAGTCTCTGAGAGGGGAAATACCTCCTCATCTGTGTTAAATTGGAGACCACTTGCTCTGAGATTATACCCTTTGAGAAATTGGCAGATGGGATATAATGTGGGACAGTGTGAGGTTATGCATTTTGGCAGGAAGACTAGGAGAGCTGAATACCATTTAATTGGAGAAAGATTGAAGAAAGCTACAAAAAGGTGCGGGAGTCCTTGTGCATCCAAGTTCAGTGGGTAATAGGGAAGGCAAATTGAACGTTAGCCTTTATTTCACAGGGGGTTGTAGTGAGTGGAACACCGTCAGCCAGGCAGATCTCCTAGAATATGATTTCCCTGATTGGGCTGTTAACCTGGTCCAATCAGGGAGTCCTGGCTAACAATTAGAAACCAGGATATCAGGGTTCAGCTGTGCTGCCTGGGTCAGTGTCATGTACTTTGCAGGTGTAAATAAAGGGTGACTTGATCACGGGATACTGGCCTTCGTGGAATTATTTCAGGAGTGTGGTATAAAAAATAGGGAGGAATTGCTAAAATATAAAAGGTACTTGTCAGACCCAGCTGGAATACTGAGAACAGAATTTTGGGCCCCTTATCTTTAATAAATCCAGAGAAGGTTCAAAAGGCTGATCCTGGATATGGATAGTCTGAATTATGAGGAGCGATTGCGTATATTGGTTCTGTACTCATTAGAGTTAAGAAGGACGAGGGGAAATCTTATTGAAACATATGAAACAAAAATCTTAAGGGATTTGACATGGTAGTTGCAGAAAGATTGTTTTCCCTTGTGGGAGAGCCTAGGACCAGAGGGCATCATCTCACAATAGGGGGTGATCCATTTAAGACGAAGTTGAGGTGGTATAACTTCTTTGAGAGAGTAATGAATCTGTGAAATTCTTTACCACACAGGCCTGTTGAGCCTGGGTCATTAAGTTTATTCAAAGTTGAGATTAGATTTTTAATCAGGAAGACAGTCAAGGGTTTTAGCAAAATGGCAAGAAAGCGGACTTGAGGATTACCAGGTCAGCCACAATCTCCTTAAATGGGGGAGCAAATTTGATGGGCTGAATCCCCCATCAACACCATCCTTAGAATTTCCATTGACCAGAAACTGAATTGGACTAACCATGCTGTGACTACAAGAGGCTAGAGTAACTGAAAAATTTAAACAAGGCTCATTAGAAATCTATGAACATAAGCATCTAGAAGGACAAGGGCAGTGAATACATGGGAACATAAACATCTACAAGTTACTCTCTAAGCCACTCGCTGTCCTGACTTGGAATTATATCACTGTTCATTCACTGTCATTGGGTTAAAGTCTTAGAACTCTCTCCCCAACAGCATCTGTGAACTCATCATTGAACATCTGTACTTCTGACCTTATGATGGAAATAAAGTCATTGGAGAAGCAACTTAAGATGATTAGGCCTAAGACATTCCTTGAGGCACACCTGCAGCAATGCTTGGGGCTAAGATGGCCTACTTCTGCTCCTTATTATGGTCTTAAGATTCAGTGGCATCGCCATCACTGAATTCCACATCGACACCATCCTTGGGGTTTCCTGATTGCCTGTGACACCACTTTCAAGGAACTATATGTACCTGCACCCCTGAGTCTCTCTGTTCAACAACACTTCCCAGGGCCCTTCCCTTAAATGTGTGAATCCTGTCCTGGTTTGTCTTAACAAAATGCAACACCTCGCATTTATCTGAATCAAACTGTATAGGACATTCCTCAGCCCAGTTGATTAAGATTCCGTTGTATTCTTAGAAACTTTGTTCACTGCCCACTATACCACCAAATTTGGTGTCATCCACGGACTGATTAACCATGCTTCCTATATTCTCATCCAAATCAATTATAGAAATGATGAACAACAGTGGACCCAACACCGATACTTGCAGAACACCGCTGGTCACGGGCCTCCAGTATAAACAACAGCCCTCTACCAACACGCTCTGTCTCCAACCATCAAGCCAATTTTACATTCAATTGATTAGCTGTCCCTGGATTGCATGTTATCTAAACTTACTAACCACTCTGCCATGCAGAACCTTGTCGAAGGCCCTGCTGAAGTCCAAGCAGACAATATCTACCGCTCTTCTTTCATCTATCTTCTTGGTCACCTCTTCAAAAAACTCAGTCAAGTTTGTGAGACATGGTTTCCCGCGCACAAAGCCATGCTGACTATCCCTAATTAGTCCTTGCCTTTCCAAATACTTCTAGAACATGCAACTCTAAAGCACAGGAGTGGGCCCTTCGACCCACTATGTTGTAGCAAACATGATGCCAAATTAAACTAATCCCTTCTGCCTGCCCTTGGTCCACATCCTTTCATTCCTTGCAAATTCATATGCTTATCTAAAAGTCTCTTAAACACTCCTATCGTGTCATTTAATCCTGTCTCTCAGAATTTCCTCCAACAACTTATCCACCATTGACATTATGCTCACGGTTCTATAGTTCCCTGGCTTTTCATAGCAGCCTTTATTAAATAATAGATCGTAGATCATAGAATCCCTACAGTGTGGAAACAGGCTGTTCGGCCCAACAAGTCCACACTGAGCCTCAGAGCATCCCATCCAGACTCATTCCCCTATAATCTACACATCCCTGAACACTGTGGGTAATTTAACATGACCAATCCACCTAGCCTGCGCATCTTTGGACTGTGGGAGGAAACCGGAGCACCCGGAGGAAACCCACGCAGACACAGGGAGAATGTGCAAACTCCACACAGACAGTCACCCGAGAGTGGAATCAAACCCGAGTCCCTGGTGCTGTGGGGCAGCAGTGCTAACCGCTGAGCCACCGTGCCGCCCTACACATCAAATAGCACATCATTAGACATCGCCCAGTCTTCTGGCACCTCACCCATTGTTGTTGTTGATACAAGTATCTCTACCATGGGCCCCACAATTTCTTCCCTAACTTCCCACAATGTCCTGAGATGTACTTGATAAGATCCCAGAGATTTATCAACCTTTATGCATTTTAAGACCTCCAACACCTCTTCTGTAACGTGGACTCTTTTCAATACCTCACTATTTATTTCCCCAAGTCCCCCAGGTTCCATGTTTTTCTCTACAGTAAATACTGATGAGAAGTATTCACTTTAGGATCTCACCCATCTCCTGTGCCTCCTCACATAGATGACCTCATTGATCTTTAAGGGACCCTGTTTTCTCCCTAGTTACTCTTTTGCCATTAATATACTTGTAGAATCTCTTTGAACTCTCCCTTACCATATCTGCCATGTCATGTCCCCTTTTAACCATCCTGATTTCCTTCTTAGGTATACTACACCCTCTATACTCCTCAAAGTATTTACTTGATCTCAGCTGCGTATACCTGACATATGGCTCCTTCTTTTTCTTGTGTTACAAAGGAGAGGTTAAAATCTCTGTTATAATTAAAGCTGAAACACCCAGAAAAGCTCACCAGTCCTCATGATCTGTTAAAGGAAGTGTGAAAAATGGTATAACCTGTCTTTCACCTCCAATTTGTTGTAAAGGAGTAGTTAAATAAAAGAAATCCCTGATACTTTATAAGCAACAAGAACAATTTATTTATCTAACTCTAACAGTGAACAAATTAACAGAGCTACTAACAAACCGAACAATTCCCCCCTTAACTACTTTATTTCCGAATAAAACAAAATTCTAATGGTGTGTGTTCCAGTAGATACAAGCCCGCTTATATAAACCAAAGTAATAAAAAAAATTAAAACTTAGTCTCTCGAAATTACAGCCAGGATAAGTCTTCCAGAATGTTCTTTGCCTTGTCCACTGTTCTCCATTCAGAAACATCTTTCTCCGTCGAATTCATGCATCAAGAATATGAGCAAAGAGGGCCATAGTGCCTTTATTTAGATGGTGCTTACTCTGGGAGCTTAGAGATTTTTGTGAGGGCCAGTGAGTTTCTCTTCGGATGACAGTTTGCTCTCACCCCAATTTTCAAATACCCTCTTCTTTTATACCCTTGATGACCTATTAATTTCTTACAATAGGATTGGCCCTAGGTTGTCAAAACCATCAGATTTTTAATTTAATTGGGTTTTGGTATCTAGGGCTTGGTTTCATTAATTGGCTAAATTCAAACACGTATTGCCTCGGTAAAAATGCTGCTTTGCCTGCTTACAGTACTGCTGATACAATGTTTCAATTTCAAGAACTTATTGTGCATCTGCAGTTGCCTACAGACATTATCTTTTCGTCTCCAAGCCTAAAAAAGCACATCATCTTTTAAAGGGACCACGCAATCTTCTCTACCATTATTTTACAAACAAATTCTAATGTCCTGCCTTCCAATCCACAAATATTATACCCAACTTCACAACACCTCCCCCCTTAAGAAAAAAATGAACCATCGTGATGAAAAGATGGTTTCATTTTTGTTTTCTAATTCTTAACATTATTATTACTAGATACATAGGTCATTAATCTAAAATTACATATTTCATACTAATTCTGTGTACATTTATAACATTGAACACTACCATTTCTGTCTTATATTCACATTTTCCTTTAAACCCGATAAAACACATCTGCAATAACGTTCACGACCCGCAACATGTACAATTTGTAAATTAAATGCTTGCAACATAAGTCTCCAACGAAATAGTCTGGTATTCTTATCTTTAAATCTTTCCAAAAATGTCAAAGGGTTGTGATCAGTGTACACAATCATCTCTGATACATAGCAACATTAACGTTAAAATGTGGTAATGCCAGTATCAAACTCAATAACTCTTTTTCAACAGTTGAATATTTTCCTTGGTAGATATTGAGTTACTTTGAAAAATAGCTGATTGGCTTTTCAATTCCACAATCATCTTCCTGTAACAACACAGCTCCAACCTGTATATCACTTGCATTAATTGCGACTTTAAAGGGTTTTAAGAAATTTGGCAAGGCTAAAACCGGCGCGGTGGTTAACACTGCTTTTAAATTCTCAAATGCCTCCTGGCATTGGTCTGTCCACCAGAGTTTCGTATTCTTCTTTAACAAATCCGTCAGCAGTGCCACCACACTGCTAAAGTTTGGTACAAATTTCCTGTAGAATTGGCTCAGTCCCAAATATCACAGCACCTCCTTCTTCGAGGATGGTTGATTGGCGATTGTCAGGAAAACCCCATCTGGTTCACTGACATCCTTTAGGGAAGGAAACTGCCATCCTTACCTGGTCTGGCCTACATGTGACTCCAGACCCACAGCAATGTGGGCTGTCTCTGAACTGCCCTCAGGGCAATTAGGGATGGACAATAAATGCTGTCTAGCCAGTGACGTCCTCATCCTATTAATGAATAAAGATACCACCCTGCCCTTGTCAACCTTCCTGGTCACTTCTATCAAAGAACTCTAACAAATTTGTGAGGCATAACCTCACACACACGAAGCCATGCTGACTATTCCTAATTAAACCTTGTCTTTCTAAATGCACGTATATCATATCTCTCAGAACCTTCTCAAGTAACTTACCTAACACAGAAGTTTAGCTTACTGGTCTATAATTCCAAGATTTTTCTTTGAAGCCCTTCTTGAATGAGGGCACAACATTCACTACCCTCCAGTCCTCCAGGGCCTCACCAGTGGCTAACGATGATGCAAATATATCATCCAGGCCCTTGCAATTTCTTCTCTAGCCTCTTGTAGGCTTCTTGTATATATCTGATCAGGACCAGGAGATTTATCCTCCTTCATACATTCTAATACTTCCAACACCTCCTGTACCATGATATGGATTGGCCCCAAGACATTGCCACTAATTTCCCCAAGTTCCCAAGTCTTCATGCCTTTCTCCACGATAAACACAGAGGAGAAATACACATTGAGGGCCTCATCCATCCCCTGCAGTTCCACACATATACTTGTCCATTTGGTCCTTGAGAGATCCTGTTCTCTCCCTAGTTTTTGTTTTCCTTTAATATACTTAAAGAATCTCTTTGGATTCACCCTAATCTTCGCAACCAAAGCTATCTCATGCCCCCTTTTCACCTTCCTGATTTTCTTCTTCAGCAAACTCTTGTATCCCCTGTGTACCTCCAGGGATTCCCTTGATCCCAGCTGGCTGTACCTGAGCCATGCCTCCTCCTTTTTTCTGGTCAAAGCCGCAATATCTCTTGTCATTCCAGGGTTCCCTTTTCTTGAACTCTAGATTTTTCTTTCTTGTTTGTGAACAGAATATATCCAGGCAATTTTCTGCATTGTTGGATAGATATCAGTGTAACTGTACTTGAAGCAGCCTGTCTAAGGCTTTAACGCTGCAATCAGCAAGTCAATGGTTTGTGCTTTATCCTGTGCCTTCAGTAAAGTTTCTTGATATCATGTCAAATGAATTGAAATATTTCAAGTCTGGTTCTTTAAAGATGAGGACCTCAGGAAGAGGTTACTTGAGTTTTCGTTTGATTCAGTAGCAACACTCATTCACATCTACGTATCTTGCTTCACTGAACTGTGACACCTGGAAACAAATGAGGAATTCTACTTGTGTGATGATGCTGTGGCTTTAAGACGTTATTTTGTCCTGTCTTTTTTGAAAAGAGCTTGTAAGGCAGAGGAACTGAGTAGTCTACCAAAACCACTTGAGTAAACAGCATGGGAAGCCTTGTGTTTTTTTTTAACAGCCTGAATGGATGTGGCTAGCTCTCACAGATCAGGATTTCTGGGTTTTGGTTTTTCAGTAGCATCAAAAGCTGTTAGAATCTCAACAGAATTGGAAGATTCAGTAGATAGCTCCTGGCTGCTACTGAATCTGAATTTTCTCGATTTTTTCTTCCTGGATTAGAGAACTGCATGTCAGAATCTGAGAGTGAATTTGCCTTTTTGCCAAGGGATTTGTTTATGGGATGTTACTATCTTGGAAAAGTGAGTTTGTAATAATTACTGTATCTCTTATTCAGTTAGTTTTCCAATAGACTTAAGTTATTCTAAGCTCTTTATTTTGTTTGTATTTCAACTATAGTGTTTAAATAAATTGTTTTTTATTTTGCTTAATGTTGAATAGTTTGACCAGTCACATTGTATCTGGAACACAGCCCTTCACATTTGCTTTTAAAATAAGAAAACGCTATGGTCAAGGCTACCTTCTTAAAATATTTGAGGGGGCCTGGTCTGGTCCATAACATTGTAACAACCAAAATCTCCCTCCCTATCACCCAATATTATCAAGAATTATTCCACTGAGTGTAATGCTATGCTTAAAAAAACACAGAAACATTTTACAGGATAAACTCCACCAGTCACAAAATAATCCTCAGTTATATTCATGCATGTTCTTTTTTTTTAATTTCACTTTCTAACATTGCTGTTAAGTACTGAGCATTTTTGAAATATTAAGTACTAAGTAGTTTTGAAAGAATATTGTCCGACATCTTTTTGAAAACAACAAAATAAATTCCAATTCTGGTGCTTTTTTGTACTCATCTACTACACTTCCACCTGTTGTCAGTTGTTGTGAGCTCAGTTGACTGGACTGTTCGATTGTGATGGAGACTGATGCTGATAGTGTGGATTCAATTCCTGCATCAGCTAAGGTTACCGTGAAGGACAGTCTTTCTCAACTTCTCCCCTCACCTGAGTTGTGCTGACCCTTGGGTTAAACCACTTCTGTCTGTCTTCAATGGGAAAGCAGCCCTATGGTAAGTCTGTGCGAACTTTATGTCGTCAACAAATGAAGATAAGACCATAAGACATAGGAGTGAAAGTAAGGCCATTTGGCCCATCGAGTCCATTCCGCCATTTAATCATGGCTGATGGGCATTTCAACTCCACTTACCTGCACTCTCCCCGTAGCCCTTGATTCCTTGCGAGACCAAGAATTTATCAATCTCTGCCTTGAAGACATTTAACGTCCCGGCCTCCACTGTGCTCCGTGGCAATGAATTCCACAGGCCCACCACTCTCTGGCTGAAGAAATGTCTCCTCATTTCCATTCTAAATTGACCCCCTCTAATTCTAAGGCTGTGCCCATGGGTCCTAGTCTCCCCGCCTAACGGAAACAACTTCCCAGCGTCCACCCTTTCTAAGCCATGCATGATCTTGTAAGTTTCTATTAGATCTCCCCTCAACCTTCTAAACTCTAATGAATACAATGCCAGGATCCTCAGCCATTCATCGTATGTTAGGCCTACCATTTGAGGAATCATCCTTGTGAATCTCCGCTGGACACGCTCCAGTGCCAGTATGTCCTTCCTGAGGTGTGGGGCCCAAAATTGGACACAGTATTCTAAATGGCGCCTAACTAGAGCTTTATAAAGTCTCAGAAGCACATCGCTGCTTTCATATTCCAACCCTCTTGAGATAAATGACAACATTCCATTCGCTTTCTTAATCACGGACTCAACCTGCAAGTTAACCTTTAGAGAATCCTGCACTAGCACTCCCAGATCCCTTTGTACTTTGGCTTTATGACTTTTCTCACTGTGCAGAAAATAGTCCATGCCTGTATTCTTTTTTCCAAGGTGCAAGACCTCACGTTTGCTCACGTTGAATTTCATCAACCATTTCCTGGACCACTCTCCTAAACTGTGTAAATCATTCTGCAGCCTCCCCGCCTCCCCACCTCCTCCGTACTACCTGCCTGGCAACCTAACTTTGTATCATCGGCAAACTTCGCCAGAATGCCCCCAGTCCCTTCATGCAGATCATTAATATATAAAGTGAACAGCTGCGGCCCCAACACTGAACCCTGCGGGACACCACTTGTCACCGGTTGCCATTCCGAAAAAGAGCCTTTTATCCCAACTCTCTGCCTTCTGTCAGACAGCCAATCCTTAATCCATGCCAGTAACTCACCTCGAACACCATGGGCCCTGACCTTACTCAGCAGCCTCCCGTGAGGCACCTTCTCAAAGGCTTTTGGAAGTCTAGATAGATAACATCCACTGGGTTTCCCTGGTCTAACCTACTTGTTACCTCTTCAAAGAATTCTAACAGGTTTGTCAGGCACGACCTCCCCTTACTAAATCCATGCTGCCTTATTCTAATCCAACTCTGCACTTCCAAGAATTTAGAAATCTCATCCTTAACAATAGATTCTAGAATTTTACTAACAACCAAGGTTAGGCTAATCGGCCTATAATTTTTCACCTTTTTTCTTGATCCTTGCTTAAACAAGGGGGTTACAACAGTGATTTTCCAATCATCTGGGACTTCCCCTGATTCCAGTGACTTTTGAAAGATCACAACCAACGCCTCCGCTATTTCCTCAGCCACATCCCTCAGAACTCTAGGATGTAGCCCATCGGGGCCAGGAGATTTATAGATTTTTAGACCTTTTAGCTTTTCCAGCACTTTCTCTTTTGTAATGCCTACCATACTCAACTCTGCCCCCTGACTCTCCTTAATTGTTGGGATATTAGTCATGTCTTCCACTGTGAAGACTGACACAAAATACTTATTAAGTTCTTCAGCTATTTCCTCATCTCCCATCACTAGCCTTCCAGCATCAATTTGGAGCGGCCCATTGTCTACTTTTGCCTCTCGTTTATTTCTTATGTATTGAAAGAAACTTTTACTATCATTTCTAATATTACTGGCTAGCCTACCTTCATATTTGATCCTCTCCTTCCTTATTTCTCTCTTTGTTATCCTCTGTTTGTTCTTGTACCCTTCCCAATCTTCTGATTTCCCAGTGCTCTTGGCCACTATATAGGCTGTCTCTTTTTCTTTGATACATTTCCTGACTTCCTTTCTCAGCCATGGCTGTCTAATCCTCCCCCGGATAATCTTTCTTTTCTTTGGGATGAACCTCTGTATTGTGTCCTCAATTACACCCAGTAACTCCTGCCATTGTTGCTCTACTGTCTTCCCCGCTAGGCTCTGCTTCCAGTCGATTTTCGTCAGTTCCTCTCTCATGCCCCTGTAATTGCCTTTATTTAACTGTAACACCATTACATCCGATTTTGCCTTCTCTCTTTCAAACCGCAGACTGAACTCTATCATATTATGATCACTGCCTCCTAAGTGTTCCCTTACTTTAAGATCTTTTATAATGTCTGGCTCATTACATAGCACTAAGTCCAGAATAGCCTGCTCCCTTGTGGGCTCCATCACAAGCTGTTCCAAAAAGCCATCCTGTAAGCAGTCCATGAATTCCCTTTCTTTGGATCCACCGGCAATATTATTCACCCAGTCCACCTGCATATTGAAGTCCCCCATGATCACCGTGACCTTGCCTTTCTGACATGCCCTATCTATTTCCTGGTGCATCTTGCTCCCCTGGTCCTGACCACTGTTAGGAGGTCTGTACGTTACTCCCATTATGGTTTTTTTGCCTTTGTGGTTCCTCAACTCCACCCACACAGACTCCACATCATCTGACCCTATGTCATTCAGTGCTATTGATTTAATTTCATTCTTAACTAACAAGGCAACCCCACCCCCTCTGCCCACCTCCCTGTTTTTTCGATAAGTTGTAAATCCTTGGATGTTTAACTGCCAGTCCTGAACCCCCTGCAACCACGTCTCTGTGATGCCTACCACATCATAATCATTCAAGATGATTTGTGCCGTTAATTCATCTACTTTGTTACGAATACTACGAGCATTTAAGTAAAGTGCCTTAATGCTAACTTTCTTATCATTATTAGAGATATTGGAAATCATAAGATGTCCAAAGTTATCCTTCCTTTTTGCTGCATTCCTAGTCTGCCTCGAGCTTAAACCCACCTGCTCACATGCTATCCTGCTGCTTATCTTTCCATTTAACTCCATACTCCCTGTCGGTTTCGCTTTCCCTTCCCCCCGACTCAGAAGTTTTAAGTCCTACTGACCACCCTATTTATCCTTTTCGCGAGAACACTGGTTCCAGATCGGTTCAGGTGGAGACCGTCCCAATGGTACAGATCCCCTCCCGTTCCAAAACTGATGCCAATGCCCCATGAAATGGAATCCCTCTTTCCCACACCAATCCCTTAGCCACATGTTTACTTCCCTAACTTTCTTACCCCTATGCCAATTGGCACGTGGCTGAGGCAGTAATCCGGAGATTATGACCCTTGAGGACCTGTACTTCAATTTCCTTCCTAGTGCTTGATAATTCCTGAACAGGTCCTCTACCCTAGCTTTGCCTATGTTGTTAGTCCCAACGTGGACCACAACAACTGGATCATCCCCCTCCCGTTCCAATATCCTTTCAAGCTGGTCGGAGATGTCCTGCACCCTGGCACCAGGCAGGCAACACACCATGCTGGACTCCCGATCCGGCCTGCATAGGATACTATCTGTCCCCCTAATTATAGAATCCCCTATAACAACTACTTGTCTTTTTGCTCCCCCCTCTTGAATGGCCTTCTGCACCATGGTGCCGTGGTCAGCTGGCTCATCCTGTCCACAGCCCTTTCCCTCATCCGTAAGATGGCTGGTGGAGGCTGACTTACATGATGAAATGTATTCACTTGGATAAATTGTACAGTTGTAGAGCTGTACAGCATGGAAATAGACCCTTCAGTCCAACTCATCCATGCTGACCAGATATCCTAAACTAATCTAGTCCCATTTGCCAGCATTTGGCCTGTATCCTTCTAAACCCTTCCTATTCATATACCCATCCAGCATCATAGGAGCAGGAAAGCTTGACGTTTCGGGCCTGCTTGGCCTGCTGTGTTCATCCAGCTCCACACCTTGTTATCTCAGATTCTCCAGCATCTGCAGTTCCTATTGTCTCTCATATACCCATCCAGATGCCTTTTAAATGTTGTAATTGTACCAGCCTCCACCTTCTGGGGTCCTGATCGGAAACATTAACTTTCCTGCTCCTCTGATGCTGCCTGGCCTGCTGTGTTCCTCCAGCTGCACACTGTGTTGTCTCTGACTAGCATCTGCAGTTCTTGCTATCTCTTTTCTGATTTCTGATTCCTTGATAGCTTGCTTGAGTTATGTATCATACTAGGAGGATAACAGTTTGAAGAATGATAAAAACTAAACCTGCCAATTTAATAATTTTATTAAAATTTAAAACTGATTTGCATTTTATTGTTTTCTAGGGACTATACTTCTCAACCCTCTATAGCTGATAAAGGTGCGTACAACTTTAAAGTCGGTTTGATATTAACTCTTGTTGTGACTTCTATTAATTTTTTTAATGTTTTGTATATTGACCACACATATCTGGGATTAGCCAGAATGCCTGCTGTGCTGGTGGTGGGTGGGGGAGCTTGCAAAGAATTATGTCCCAACAAAACTGTTTTGTTCAGAATATTTAGAACACTGTCACAGCTGAGGAAGGGTCTGAGGAAGGGTTACTGGACCTGAAACTTCAACTCTGTTTTCTCCTTCACAGATGCTGCCAGACCTGCTGAGCTTTTCCAGCAACTTTGTTTTTGTTCCTGATTTACAGCATCCGCAGTTCTTTTGGTTTTTATTTAGAACACTGTGTTGACCAGGTTATCACTTCCTTCTTGTGTTGCCTATAATTCACCTGCAAGTTTAACTTTTATGCTGTGTGCTTTTTGATAAGATTCTTTCAAGATTACACATCTGGAAAGTCTATGATACTTGTTCATAATTTCCCTCCTGATTTTAAAAGCAAATCCGTGGAACCAAAAATCCATGATCTTTCTATCAACTGTGCCATAACTACCAGTAGAAACACAACAATATCTAAACCAGTCTGTGACCTAGCATGTCAAGGCCTGACCTTTCCCAAGAATTTCTGCAAAACTATGTTGGAAGTATAGCCTTCATTTGTCCCCAGTCATGAAACAAGAAGAGACGTGACCAGTGTGGAAACATTCAGACCAGGGCCTTGGCCTAGCAGGCTTTTAGTGGGTTCATATCCCAAAAGAAACAGGCTTACTGCTCTGATCATTAGTGAAAATTATGTCCATTTTAGGCCTGTCCACTTGTCCAAGATTTTCCTCCCAGCCTTTTATAAAAGGGACCTGTGGACAATAGATTCAAATGTGTTTTAGGCAGGAGGGAAACCAGAGCTTCAACTTGCAATATGTTCATTAGGGTGACCTCTCACTTTGCATTCTAGTGTTAAGGGGCATTAAGACATTGGCAATTTCTGCGCTGTAGGAAGCTACCCTGGTTGACACTATTTCAGCATTATTTCAAATGGAATCAATTTTAAAGGTATATCTGTCTATCACAACTGACATCTTAGGAAGGTCTTCATTTGTGAAATAAATGCAGAATATCCACAAAAATCCACTGTCCTGACCTGCTGGATCTGTCATTTTGGGTATAAGTGAAATACTATTATTATTGTTGATTCACCATTTAATAGTGTCTTATATTTTACCCTATTCTTTTAACAGTTACCAATATTATATTCAGTATACTATTTCCTTTTGAAATTAATCTGTCAAAGACAGTTTGGTTTCACTTCATTGTCTGCACTCCTCTGTTGAAGAAAACAATATCTGTCCATCATACAGCCTTCTTCAACAAAAAGAAGCTGGAGAAACTCAGCCATTCTTGCAGCATCTGTGAAGAGAAAGCTGAGTTAACGTTTTGGGTCCAATGACCCTTCATCAGACTCAAGATTCTTCTTGCCTGGAGCCCTTCCCAAACTTCCAATTTAATTCTTGCCAGTGAACTTTTCCAAAATCTGGAACCAATACTAAATTATCTGCAGCGATAATGTATCTGAATGGTTAAAATCTGGTGTACAATTGCCATGTTAGTCACATGATCCAGAATTTTAAGACCATAAGGTTTAGGAGCAGAATTAGGCCATTTAATCATTCAATAAATTTCTGGAACTAAGAATCTAATGATGAGCGTGAAACAACTGCCAGTTGTCGAAAAACCAATCTGGTTCACTAACGTCCTTTAGGAAAGGAAGTCTGCCATTCTTACTTGGCCTGGCCTACATGTGACTCCAGACCCACAGCAATATGAGTGACTCTCAACTGCCCTCTGAAATGGCCTAGCAAGCCACTCAGTTATATCACTACAAAGTCTAAGACAGACTACCTGGCATTGACCAAGGCACAGGAAAAGACAATGGCATAAACAGCCCTGTAAACCCTGAAAAGTCCTCCTTACGAACATCTAGTGGCAATTTATTCCTAAGATTTTGTACTGAGAGACCTTTTGTACCTAAATTGCCGCGATGGCCTGTAATGATGGACGTTTTACTTATTTATTTTTCTCATTTATTCCAAAGACTATGTACCCAGGTACATTTGTGTACTTAAGGTGATGCTGTAAGCTGCGACTTTGTAAACTTTTCATTGTACTCATGTGAATACATGTGAGAATAAACAATAATAATTTTAATTCAATGGACTCGTACCAAAACTGGAAGAGCTATCTCACAGATTAGTCAAGCAACAGCCTGACATAGTCATACTTGCGGAATCATACCTTACAGACAATGCCCCAGACACCACCATCAGTAGCCCAGGATATGTCCTGTCCCACCAGCAGGATAGACCCAGCAGAGGTGGTGGCACAGTTGTATATAGTTGGGAGGGAGTTGCCCTGGGAGACCTCAACATTGGCTCCAGATTCCATGGAGTCTTATGTCTTAAGGTTATAGCGTGACAACGAAGTCTCCTGCTGATTACTATGTAGTGTCCTCCCTTGACTAATGAATCAGCACTCCTCCATGTTGAACAATATTTGGAGGAAGCACTAAGGGTGGCAAGGACAAAAAATATACTCTGGGTGGGGGATTTCAAAGCCCACCACCAACAGTGACTCAGCAGAAGCACTACTGATGGAGCTAGTCACATCCTAAAGGATATAGGTGCTAGACTGGGTCTGTAGCA
Source organism: Ginglymostoma cirratum (assembly GCA_024137785.1). Taxonomy (NCBI): domain Eukaryota; kingdom Metazoa; phylum Chordata; class Chondrichthyes; order Orectolobiformes; family Ginglymostomatidae; genus Ginglymostoma; species Ginglymostoma cirratum. The sequence goes on from JAHRHZ010000144.1 coordinate 95,899,639, forward strand.
AGTGATGAGGGAACTAACAAGATACTTGACCTCATCCTCAGAATCTACCAACAGCAGATACATCAGTCCATGATAGTGTTGCTAAGAGTGACCACTGCATAGTCCTTATGGAGAAAGAGACCTGCCTTCACATTGAAAATAACCTTTATCACATTGTGTGGCACTACCCCCATACTAAATGGGACAGACTTTAAACAGATCTAGCAACTCACATTGGGAAACCACAAAGTGCTGTGGGCCATCAATAGCAGTAGAACTTTATTCCAACACAATCTGCAGCCTCTTGTCCTGACATATCCCCCACTCAACCATTACCATCAAGTCAGAGGATCATTCCTGGTTCAATGGAGAATGCAGGAGAGCATGCCAAGAGGAGTACCAGGAATACCTAAAAATGACATGTCAACCTGGTGAAGCTGCCAAACAGGACTACTTGCATGCCAAACAACATAAAGCAACAAGTGGTAGATGGAGTTCAGCGATCTCATCAGATCAGACCAAAGTTCTGCCACATCCATTTATGAATGGTGGTGGACAATTAAACAACTAATTTGGGGGCAGGTTCCACAAATATCAGTGATGGAAGAGCCCAGCACATCAGTGCAAAAGGTAAGGCTGAAGCATTCGCAGTAAACTTCTGCCAAAAGATCCATCTCGGCCTCCTCCAGTGGTCCCCAGCATTACAGATACCAGTCTTCCCAACCAATTCGATTGACTCCCCATGATATCGAGAAATCGTTAGAGTCACTGGATACTGCAAAGGTTATGGGCCATGACAACATTCCGGCAATTGTACTGAAGACATGTATTCCAAAATTGCCACTGCCCTAGCCAAGCTCTTCTAGTACAGTTACAACCCTGACATCTACCCAACAATGGGGAAAATTGACCAGACATGTCACAAAAAAGCAGGACAAATCCAACCCAGCCAATTACTGCCTCATTTGTCTACTCTGAATCATCAGTAAAGTAAACGGTACCTGCTCAGCAATGACCTGCTCAGTGACGCCCAGTTTGGGTTCTGCCAGGGCCACTCAGCTCCTGACCTCATTACAGCCTTGGTTCAAACATGGACAAAAGAGCTGAATTCCAGAGGCGAGTTGAGTGTTACAGCTCTTGACATCAAGACCACATTTATAGAGTCATAGAGCCACACAGCATGGAAAGAGACCCTTCGGCCCAACTCATCCATGCTAACCAAGTTTTCCAATTTAAACTAGTCCCATTTCCATGGGTTTGGTCCGTATCCCTCTAAACCTTTCCTATTCATGCATCTATCGAAATGTCTTTTAAATGTTGTTACTCTACCTGCATCTACCATTTCCTTTGGCAGTTCATCCCACATACGAACCACACGCAGTGTGAAGAAGTTTCCCCACAGGTCCCTTTTAAATCTGGCCCCTCTCACCTTCAAAATATGCCTCCTAGTTTTGAATTCCCCCACCCTAGGGAAAAGACCTTTGCTATTCACTTCATCTGTGTCCCTCATGATTTTATAAATTTCTACAAGGCCACCCTTCAACCTCCTGACCTCCATTGAAAGAAGTCACAGCTTGACCAGCCTCTCCCTATAACTCAAACCCTCCAGTCCCAGCAATATCCTTGTAAATCTATTCTGAACTCTTTCCAATTTAATAATATCCTTCCTTTGGCAGGGCAGCCAGTACTGTACACAGTACTCCAACTCACCAATGACCTGTACAACCTCAACATGACATCCCAACTCCTGTACTCAGTGTTGTGAGCAATGAAGGCAAGCATGTTAAACACCTCCTTAACCACCATGTCTACCTGCGACGCAACTCTCAAAGAACTATGTACCTGAACCCCTAGGTCTCTTTGTTCAACAGCACTCCCCAGGGCCCTATCAGTAACTGTATAAGTCTTGCCCTTGCTTGTTTTATCAAAATGCAATTCCTCAGATCTATCCAAATTAAACTGCATCTCCCACTCGTCAGCCCTTTGACCCAGTTGATCAAGATATGTAGACTTGCTCGTCAAGCCAGTGTGCTTGCTGTAGATGTTTTGTCACCCTGCTAGGTAACCGTGAAGCGTTGGTGTTCTGTCCCGCTTGTTATTTATATGCCTAGGTTTGCTGGGGTAGTTTGCATCACTTTCAGTTTTGTTTTTCAGTGGTTTGCATATCGGCTCTAGTTCAGTGTGTTTGTTGATGGAGTTCTGGTTGGAATGCCAGGCCCCCAGTTCTGGGGAACTCCAGACTGGCGCATATAGAAAGACCACCCATACGGACCAGATACTTAATTACACCAGCAACCACCCCAACACCCATAAACGGAGCTGCATCAAGACATTATTGAAATGAGCCACAACACACTGCAGCAACCTGGAACTGCACAAACGGAGTTATATGGAGTTTTTAAAAGGAATTGTTACCCAAAAAGCACAATCTGCCATTACTTCCGTGATAAGACCACAAGAAGAAGACACAACACTGCCAGACTCACTAGTCACCCTACCGTACATCAGAGACATATCAGAGATGACTGCTCAGACATGTAGGTATCAGGGTAGCCTGCAAACCAACAACCATCTTACAACGGCTACTGACGAACATAAAGGATCCCATACCCACAACCAATAAAACCAACATAAAATACAAAATACCATGCAAGTACTGTGAGAAACTGGATTAAAACTGACAATAACAATACATAAACACCAACTAGCCATCAAGATACAAGACCATCTCTCACTGGTCTCAGTACACATAGACAAAGAAGGACACAAATTCAACTGGAACAAGACGTTCATAATAGCACAAGCCAAACAGAGACATGCCAGGAATTTCTGGAGGCCTGGCATTCCAACTGGAACTCCATCAACAAACACATTGAACTGGACCCAATATACAAACCACTGTAAAACAAAACCAGAATTGATGCCAATCACCCCAGCAAACCGAGGCATATAAATAACAAGCGGGACAGAACACCAACGCTTCACCGGAGATGCACAGATGATGTTACCTAGCAGGATGATGAAACATCTGCAATCATACACACCGGCTCAGCGAGTAAGTCTACAACCTCATCCACAACCCGAGCTACAAATCTTCTCAAAAACTTTGATCAAGATCCCTCTGTAATCTTGGATAACCTTCTTCACTATTGACTATACCACCAATTTTGGTGTGTCACACACTTACTAACTTTGCCTCCTAAATTCTCATCCAAATCATTTATATGACTCATATACAACAGTGCCATCAAGGACCCTGAATAAAAGACCTGGAATCATTGGGGATTAGGGGCAAACTCTCCGCTGGTTGAAGTCATACCTGGTGCATAGGAGGATTGTTGTGGTTGTTGGAGGTCAGTCACGTCAGCTCCAGGACATCTCTGCAGGAGTTCCTCAGGGTAGTGTCCTAGGCCCAACCACCTTCAGCTGCTTCATCAATGACCTTCCCTCCATCATAAGGTCAGAAGTAGAGATGTTCGTCAATTAATGCAAGCCTATTCGCAACTCCTCAGGCAGTGAAGCAGTCCATGTTCACATGCAACAAGATCTGGACAATATCCAGGCTTGGGCTGATAAGTGGCAAGTAACAACTGCCAGGCTATGACCGTCACCAATAAGAGACAATCTAACCACACCCCTTGGCATTCAATGGTGTTAACATCACTGAATTCCCCGCTATCAACATCCTGAGGGTTATCATTGACCTGAAACTCAACTTTACTCACCACATAAATGCCGTGGCTACAAGAGCAGGTCAAAGGTGAGTAACTCACCTCCTGACTCCCCAAAGACTGTTCACTATCTACAAGGCACGAGTCAGGAGTGTGATGGAATAATCCCCACTCGCTCAGATGGGTGCAGCTGCAACAACAGCGAAGAAGCTCGACACCATCCAGGACAAAGCAGCCGCTTGATTAGCACCACATCCACAAGCATCCACTGCCTCCACCACTCATAGAACATAGAACAATACAGTGCAGAACAGGCCCTTCGGCCCTCGATGTTGCGCCGACCTGTGAACTAATCTAAGCCCATCCCCCTACACTATCCCATCATCATCCATATGCTTATCCAAGGACTGTTTAAATGCCCCTAATGTGGCTGAGTTAACTACATTGGCAGGCAGGGC
>JAHRHZ010000144.1:95909096-95923364 GCA_024137785.1 Ginglymostoma cirratum
TGTCTGCCTCCTCTCCACCTATCCTCTCCTCTATCCATCCTCTATCCGCCTCCCCCTCTCTCCCTATTTATTTCAGAACCCTCTTCCCCTCCCCCATTTCTGATGAAGGGTTTAGGCCCGAAACGTCAAGTTTTCCTGCTCCTGTGATGCTGCTTGACCTGCTGTGTTCATCCAGCCCCATGCTTGTTATCTCGGATTCTCCAGCATCTGCAGTACCTTTTATCTCTTATAGCTTCTCTTTTGCTGCCACACTGTTCTGCATGATGTTTTACAAGAAACACGAGGAAAAGGTTGGTACATATGCTCAAGATGGGCTGGGGGGAGGGGGAAGGGGTAAACAATAGGTAAAGATGGAGCCCAGAAAGAGAGAGAAAAACAGATGGGCACACAAAGGAATGGGTAAAAAGGTTAGCCTGGCAGAGGAGGAGGAGGAATCTAGAAGTCAACTCAGATACCATGATTGAGAAGAGGATCGCAGGCATAGGCTCAGTGGCTACTCAGGAACCAGATTTGTCGACTGAGTGAATAATGCATGAAGAGAGATAAAGCACTTATTTCTTGTAGTTTTTGGACCATTCTGTATCACCTGTCCTTCGTGAAAAAATTTGTAAAGAGTTTGGTACCAATATGGACCACAACAACTGGTGAGCAGCCAGAAATTATGGTCCCTGTTGGTACCAAACGACTTAGGCAGAAAGAGAGATGAGGTCCTGCAAAGGGAATTAGGTCAGAAGTTGAAAAGCAGGACCTCTAGCATTGTAATCTTGGGATTACTTCCAGTCCCGTATGCTAATGAAGCCATGTGCAGGAACATATTACAGTTAAATAAATGGCTAAGGATCTGGTGTAGGAGGGAGTGCTTCAGGTATGTGGATCACTGGGATGTCTTCTGGGAAACATGGGATTTGTACAAGAAGGATGTATTGCACCCAGACTAGAGGGGCAACAATATCCTGGCAGGGATACTTGCTGGTGCCAGTCAGGAGGGTTTAAACCAGTATGACAGGGCATGGAGGGGGGGCAGGAACCAGAGTAGTAGGTCAGCAAGTAAAATGACCGAAGAGGAGTCAGAGGCTAGGGCTAGCAAGGCTGAGAGAAAGAACAGACAGGGAGAGTTTACTGAACACAGCAGGACTAGTGAGCCACTGAGGTGCATCTGTTTTAATATGAGGAGTATCACAGGTAAGGCAGATGGACTTAGAGCTTAGATTAATACATATAACTATGGTATTGTAGCTATTACAAAGACTTAATTGAGAGAGGGACAAGATGGCAGCTTAACAATCCAGGATTTAGATGTTTCAGGGGAAATACAGATGTAATAGAGGTGTAGGAAATGCATTACTGATAAACAAGAACATCACAGCTGTATTGAGGGACAACACCTTTATCCAGCGAGGCCATGTAAATAGAACTCAAGTATAGAAAGGGTGCAATGATTTCATTGCGATTGTACTACAGGCTTCCCAACAGCTCGTGGGTGATACAGGAACAGATATGTGAACAGATTATGGAAACAACAGGGTTGTTGTGCTGGGTGAGTTTAACTTCCCTGATATTGACTGGGACTCACTTAGTGCCAGGAGCTTGGGTGAGGGGGTCAGTTTGTGATGTGTGCCCAGGAAGGCATTTTGAAATATTATGTAAATAACCCAACTAGGGAAGGGACAATAGTCGACCTGGTATTGAGGAATGAGCCCAGCCAAGTGATCAAAGTTTCAATGGGGGAGTATTTTGGGAAGAGTGACCATAATTCTATAAGGTGAAAGTTAGTTATGGATAAGGGCAAGAGTAATCCTCGATGGAAAGTATTAAATTGGAAGAAGGCTAACTACCACAATATTAGGCAGGAACTGGAGAATGTAGATTGGAGGGAGCTGTTTGAGGGTAAATCCATATCTAGCATGTGGAAATCTTCTAAAGGCCAATTGATTAGAGTTCAGGACCAGCATGTTGCTGTGAAAATGAAGGATAATGATGACAAGATAAATTGAGAGCTTAGTCAAAAAGAAAAAGGAGGCATACGTAAGGTTTAGGAAATTGAAGATAAACATTGCGCTCAAAGAATACAAAGATATCAGAAAAGAACTGTAAATGAGGAATTAAGAAGGCTAAAAGTGCCATGAAATGTCTTTGACGATTGGGATTAAGGAAAATCCCGTATTTTATACGTATATAAGGAGCAAGAAGTTAGCTAAGCAAAGGGTAGGTCTATTCAATGACAAAGGAGGAAATTTATGCGTGAAGCTGGGAAAAGCGGTGAGGTCCTTAACAAATACTTTACGTTAGTATTCACAAAGGAGAAGGATGGTGAATCTTGGGAGTGATATGTTGATATTCTAGAGCATGTCAGCATAAAAAAGGTGTTGGGTGTCTTAAAAAGCATTAAGGTAGACAAGTTCCCAGGACCTGATGGGATCTATTCCAGAATCTGAGGGAGGCAGGTGAGGAAATTGCTGGGGCCTTGTACAAAATCTTTGTATCCTCTTGGGAAAGGCCCCAAAGGACTGGAGAATAGCCAACGTTGTTCCTTTTTTTAAGAGGGGCAACAAGGATAATACAGGAAATTACAGGCTGGTAAGCCAGACATCAGTGGTAGGGAAATTATTGGAGAAGATTCTTAGGGGTAGAATTTACTCACATTTAGCGTCATAGAGTCATACAGCATGGAAACAGACCTTCAATCCAACCTGTCTGCAGCAACCAGACATCCCAATCTGACCTAGTCCCATTTGCCAGCACTTGGACCATATCTTCTAAACCCTTCCTATTCATCTACCCATCCAGATGCATTTTAAAGTTGTAATTGTACCAACCTCCACACCTTCCTTTGGCAGCTCATTCAATATACTCAATGGCCTCGGCGTGAAAAGGTTATCCCTCAGGTCTTTTAAATCTTTCCTTTCTCACCTTAGACCTATGCCCTCTAGTTTTGGACTCGCCTACCCTGGGAAAAAAAAACTTCGGCTATTCACCATATCCATGCCGCTCATGATTTTATAAACCTCTATAAGGTCACCCTCAGCCTCCAACGCTCCAGCAGAGAAAGCCCCAGCCTAATCAGCCTCTTCCTATTGCTCAAATCCTCCAGTCCTGGTAACATCCTGGTGAATCTTTTCTGTACCCTCTCAAGTTTAACAACATCCTTTAGAAGAGTGACCATATTTTGAAAAATATGGACTTCTCAGCAATAGGCACCATGGCTTTGTGCTGGGAAGGTCGTGCTCCAAAAACAATTGAGTTTTTTGAGAAAGTGTCAAAGATGATTTGATGAGGCCAGGACAGTGGATGTTGTCTATATGGTCCTTAGCAAGGCCTTTGACAAGGTCTGTCATTGCAGCTGATAACAAAAGGTGAAGTCACATGGGATCCGCAGTGAGCGGTAAACTGGATACAGAACTGCCTAGTCTTACAAGACAGAGAGCAGTGGTAGAAGGGCTTTTGTGACTGGAGGTCTGTGAGCAGTGATGTTCCACAGGTATAAGTGCTGGGACCCCTGTTGTTTATAATATATATAAATGATTTGGAGGAGAATTAGATGCCATAATTAGTAAGTTTGCAGACAACACAAAGATTGGGGTGACTGTAGATAATGAGGAGGATTGGTAGAGAATACAGCAGCATACAGGTATGCTGGAGACTCAGGCAGAGAACTGGTAGATGGAGTTTAATCCAGACAAATGTGAGATGCAGCATTTTGAGAGATCTAATGCAAGAGCAATTTATTCAATAAATGGCAGAACCCTAAAAAGCATCAACACACAGAAAGAATTAGGTGTACACGTCCACAGTTCCCTGAAAGTAGCAACATAAGTGGATATGGTAGTCAAGAAGCCTGTGGTATGCTTGCCTTCATCAGTTGGAATATAGAGTATAAAAGTTGGTAAGACTTGTTGCAGCTGTATAGAACTTAAGTTAGGCCACATTTCAAATAATGTGAAGAAAACAAAAGAACTGAAGACGTAGGAATTCAGAAACACCTCTGGTGCGGCTGCACTTGGAGTATTGCGTACAGTTCTAGTCGCCGCATTATAGGAAGGATGTGGAAGCATTGGAGAGGGTGCAGAGGAGATTTACCAGGATGTTGCCTGGTATAGAGGGAAGGTCTTATGAGGAAAGGCTGAGGGACTTGAGGCTGTTTTCGTTAGAGACAAGAAGGTTAAGAGGTGACTTAATAGAGACATACAAGATGATCAGAGGATTGGATAGGGTGGACTGTGAGAGCCTTTTTCCTCGGATGGTGACGGCTAGCACGAGGGGACATAGCTTTCAATTGAGGGGTGATAGATATAGGACAGATGTCAGAGGTAGATTCTTTACTCAGAGAGTAGTAGGGGCATAGAATGCCTTGCCTGCAGCAGTTGTAGACTCGCCAACTTTAAGGGCATTTAAATGGTCTTTGGATAAACATATGGATGGTAATGGAATAGTGTAGGTTAGATGGGCTTCAGATTGGTTTCACATGTCGGCGCAACATCGAGGGCCGAAGGGCCTGTACTGTGCTGTAATGTTCTATGTTCTACACCTAGATCAGTTCTGTGGTATAGAGGGATCTGGATGTCCTGGTCCATGAATCACAAAATTAGTGTGCAGATTCGGCAAGTGATCAGGAAGAGAAATGGAAGATCATTTATTGAAAGGGAATGGAATATAAAAGTGGGGAAATTTTACTGTAGTTATACAGGCATTGATGAGACTGCATCTGGTGCATTGTGGTCAGTTTTGGTCTCCTTATTTGAAGAAAGATGTAATGGCTTGAGAAGCAGCTCAGAGGAGGTTGACTTGGTGCATTTCTGGGATGATGGGCTTATAAGGCTAGGTCTGTACCCATTGAAGTTTAGAACAATGGGAGGTTATCTTATTGAAATATATAAGGTCTTAAAGAAACTGGATAATGAGGATACTTGGAGGATGTTTTCAATTGGTGCAGTGACTGAAGATAGGGGACTCGTTCAAAATAAAAGGCCCTCCCTTTTAAGACAGATTTGAAGAGAATTATTTTCTGCGAGGGTTTCAGTATGTGAAATTTTCTCCCCAGAACGTAGTAGAGGCTGAGTCTGAATGTATTTGATGCTGTGATAGATTTTTGATCAACAGGAAAGTGGAGATGAGACCACAATCAGATCAGTGATGATCTTATTAAATGGTGGCACAAGCTCAAAGGGCTAAATTGCCTTGCTATTTGTAAGTCCGATGTTCCCATGTACTGGACCTTGGGATACTTTATTACAGGAAATGTCCTTTATAAATGTGGGCTTTTGTTAAGGACTGATTTGTAATGAGACTTCTAAACCAATTTATTGATAGAATGGAAGGTAAAAGAATTCAGAGAATATGACATTAGGCTTCAGAACATTAAATGGATAGAAGCAACAACAGTCGAGAGCAGTTGTAGTTCTAGTAAAATAAAGCTTAAGAGGTTGGTATGGAAAGTTTGACTGAACATTTTGCGTAGTGTACGATGTTAAAGCATGACTGAGAAAAATATGTAGGCTAAAAATATCTTGAAGCACTGGGTGATGGAGTAAGCTTGGCTTTTGATGCTGAGCTCATTTGATCAGGACTTAGGAGTTGTGCAAATATATGTTGAGAAAAATTACTGAAAGCTCACTATAGTTGTACATTTTATCTTTATAGTACTGAGGCAGAAAGTTGTAAAGGGCAATGCAATCCATTAATTATGATTTGAAATGTATTTGAGCAAAAGAAATCAATGGAAAGCCTTGCTGTGCTTCCCAATTTAGATGTAGTTCTCTGGTGGGAATATGTTTTCATAAAATTGTTCACCATTATTCATAACTCCTTTATTCCAACTCTGTTTGCTTCAGGAAAATGAAGACTTGTGTGCCCTCGATCAAGATTAACAGAGGACTGTAGAAAATGAATGACAAGCAGATCTGAGTGTCTTCCAGATTCACAGTTACAATGTATAAAAAGTAACTCTAATCTTAAATACATCACCAGTAAACCCACATGTTTCAATCTCAGATTACTTGAATAAATGTGAGTTAATGACCACCAGATCTGTTATCAGGCACACTAATTCCAATTGCTGATTGTCTGAGAAATTCATTTTAATTTACCAGATTAAAGGAGTGAGAGGTTTACGTTCAAAATGGCTGGTTTCACTACACAGTGGCAGGGAATCAAACAAATTGAAACAAAAACAAAGTGCTGGAAAAGCTCAGCAGGTCTGGCAGCATCTGTGAAAGAGAAAACAGAGTTACCGTTTCGGGTCTGGTGACCCTTCCTCAGAAGGGCCTGTTCTGAGGAAGGGTCACCGGACCCGAAACGTTAACTCTCTTTTCTCCTTCACGAATGCTGCCAGACCTGCTGAGCTTTTCCAGCAACTTTGTTTTTGTTCCTGATTTACAGCATCCACAGTTCTTTTGGTTTTTATTCAAATAAATTGAAAGCCTGGCCCCATTTTATGTTTTTCAATATCCCCCTGTCTTAGTGTATACTAAATTTGGGAAATGTCTTACGGGATAGGAAAATGGCTAACATATCCTCTTCTTTAAGTTACGGTTCAGGAATAAAATTTGATAGTAAATGTCAATAGGTTTATCAGTAGCTGGAACATTTTTTATTGATTTTGATTAATCTCTTGAGTGAAAATCATAACTTGTCACTGATCTAACCTGGTATATCATGAAGCGATGAAGGATATATTTCATATATTTTTAAGCAAATGCCCCACAATTTATGGATAGTACAAAACTGTTGGAAGAAAGGTTGAAGTACTACAGTAGAATAATGTTTTGCTCCATTCATTATTTCTCTGATAATGAAGGAGCACATAGCAGCCTACCTCAGGCCCTCAGCAGAATTCAACTTTGGGTTGTCAAGCAACTGATCATGGTCATGCTTTTAAGTGGAGGTGGTGGTGTAGCGGAAATGTCACTGGACTATAGAGACCCAGATTAACGTTCTGGGACATGGGTTTGCATATAGTGAAGTTTGAATTCATTAATATCTGGAATTAAAATTGCGACCAACGTAACTATTGTCAGTTGTCGTAAAACCCTTCTGGTTTAGTACTGTTCTTTAGGGAATTATATCTTGCCTACAGTTCTGTGACTTCAGACTTTCAACCAAAATGGATATCTCTTAACTGTCCTCTGAAGTGGCCTAGAGAGCCAAACACGTCACAAGTAACAAATACCAGCTTTGTCAGCAACACCCATATCTGTACAAAACTGAATAAAAGAGGTAATGACTGCTTCCAGAAAGGGAAGACCTTTTGACATCACGTTTGCTGAGCTTACAACATCAAGAAGCTGCAATAGGTTAGCCAAATCAATACCATGGCTCCAAGAATAGTGCTGGTCATTTGCAGCTCACCTCCTGTTCCATTCCAAAGATTCGTAGAGTCATTGAGATATATAGCACGGAAACAGACCCTTCAGTCCAACTCGTCCATGCCAACCAAATATCCTAAATAAATCTAGTCCCATTTGCCAGCTTTTGGCCCATATCCCTCTAATCCCTTCCTATTAATATACCTATCCAGATGCCTTTTAAATGTTGTAATTGTACCAGCCTCCGGGCAGCTCATTGCATTCATGCACCACCAGTTGTGTAAAAAAGTTGCCCCTCAGGTCCCTTTTAAATCTTTCCCCTCTCACCTTAAACCTATGCCCCTCTAGTTTTGAACTCCCCACCCTGGGAAAAAGACCTTGTCTGTTTACCCTATCCATGCCCCTCATGATTTTATAAATCTCTATAAGGTCATCCCTCAGCCTCCAATGCTTAATGAAAAATAGGCTCAGCCTCTCTCTGTAGCTCAAACCCTCCAACCCTGGCAACATGCTTATAAATCTTTTCTGAACCCTTTCAAGTTTCTCAACATCCTTCGTACAGCAGGGAGACCAGAATTGCATGCAGTATTCCAATTGTGGCCTAAGCAAAGTCCTGTACAGCCATAACATGACCTCTGAATTCCTACACTCATTCCTACACTGACCAATAAAATAATAGAATATTCGCCACATATATGAATGTTTGCAATGGCAACAACCCAAGAAGTTCAACAGCATCCTGAGTGGTTCATTTGACAATGCCTCAACTATTAAGCTCAGTAATCATTTCCACCACTAAAGCACTGTGTTTGCAATATATATGACCAACAGAATGCACTACAGGAATTCATAAGGGCCTACAGGTTGTCTCTCACCTTTACCCTCTACTAATAAGGAGGGCAAGAGCAGCAATGTGGCAATGACGCCTTCACCACAACCTACCCACAAGTTACACCCATGCTGACTCTCACACGTATCACTTATCCTTCATCATTGGTCATGGAATTTCCTACTCAGCTTCAGTTTGGAAACATCATCATGCAGTGATTCAAGAAAACATCACAGCACTACTTTCTTAAATTACCTTCTCAGGCAACCAAGGATAGACAGTAAATGTAGCCATGTCTTACAAAAAAGAATATAGAGTGCTTCGGACTCTTGGGTCAGAATGCACAGGCATTGTACTGTCTTCATTTTAAAGTCACATTCTTTCATTATTTTGATGCACTTTGATTTTATATTTATAATTAAATTGAAGCTTAGAAGTTCAGTTAGTTTTAGCAGTGGAGTTTCTCTACTCAGGAGCTTGGAGAACCTCTGGCTCTACCAATGGAAGTGGATATGATTGCAATTATACATAACATGATGGGAACAATTCATACGTTGTGCACGCAGGTGTAATTTTTGTTATATTACAAGTTGATCTTAAAAGAATTTGAAAATGGGAATCAACTAGAAGGAGCATTTCCACCAAGCAAGCCATATTGCAAGCAATTAATAGAGCAGAGTGGGAAGAGGGAAGGGTAGCTGGCAGATAACCGTGACTTCAAGCAGGATGAAGGGGTGGTGGCAGGGAAATTGAGATCTATAGTCACATGACTTACATTATCTTCCAATTGGTCAAAGGTCCAACTTTTAGTATTCTCTTCCTTGTCACCTATCACCGTTCCCACTCTCTTTTTCTAACTTTCCATCACTTCTACAATTTTCAAACGTATTTGTTTTCTCCATTTCTAGCATAGTGCACATCGCAGATTTAATTGGTCCACCGTGGCAGTCATTGTGTTTATAAGCTCTAGCATTCCTTCCATAAACATTTCTCTTCTCCACCTCTTTTTCCCTCTTTAAAATTTAGCTCTTTCCCCATGTTTACAGTTTACAATTTGCCTACCGACGTAACAGGTTGACAGCAGATACCATATCCTTAGCCCTGCACCCATTCCTGGAACATGTGGATAACAAAGACACCTACGTCAGACACCTGCTCATTGTCTACACTCTGTCTTCAACACCATTATCTGATCTCAAAACTCCGTGACCTTGGTCTTGGCTCTGCCCTCTGCAACTGGATTCTCAGCTTTTTAACCCACAGACTGCAATCAATGAGGATAGGTGACTGCACTTCCTCCATTATAACACTCAACGCTAGAGCTCTCCCAAGGATGCGTCCTCAGCCCCCTACTGTATTTCCTGTACACCCACAATTATGTTACCAAATTATGACCAAACACCATCAATAAGTTTGCTGCAACACCACCGTAGTGCGACGGATATCTAACAATGATGAGTCAAACTACAGAAGGGAGATAGAGGGCTTGCTGACATGATGCAACGAAAACAACCTCTCTCTCAACATTGGCAGAACTAAAGAACTGATCATTGACTTAGAATCTACATCAGTGGAACTAAGGTTGAGAGGGTGGGGACCATCAAGTTCCTTGGAGTGACAATAGCTGACAACCTGTCTTGGTCTTCCCACATAGATGCAACAGTCAAGAAGGCACAACAACGCCTCTTCTTCCTCAGGCGGCTCAGGAAATTTAGCACGTCCATAACGTCCCTCACCAACTTCTACAGATGTACGATCGAAAGCTTACTGTCCGGGTGCATAATGGCCTGGTATAGCAGCTGCTCTGCCCAGGATCATAATAAACTACAGAAGGTGGTGTGCACAGCCCAGACCATCATCCATGGACTCCATTTACTCAGCTCGCTGCTGCAGAAAAGCTGCCAATATCATCCCACCCCAGTAATGGTCTACAATCTCTTCCATCAGGCAGAAGATACAGAAGCCTGAACAAATGCACAAGCAGGTTCAGGAACAGCTTCCAGCTGCTATTAGACTGATGAATGGACTCTCTAGCCTCAAATAATACTGAAATTGCTAATGTTGATCTTGCTTAGCGCACACCCTGCGCAATGTAACCTGTATGCCTCTACGCTTACTATGATCTGCTTGTACTACTCGTAAACAAAGTTCTTCACTGTACTTCAGTACACGTGACAATAAATCAATCAATCTGATAATTTGAGGCAGGTTTAATAAACGATCTCAGTGTTATAGATACCCAAGAGAACACTGGCCAGAACATGGTATAATATAGAATTCAGTTTGAGAGGGAGAAAATGTCTGTGCAATCTTAAATCAGAATAATTACAACACTGTTCTTATTTCATATGGTCTCCTGCTTGAATATTCTGCTGTGCACCACAGTGGAACAGTTTTTGTTTTAAATGTGCTGTATAAATGCACACACCTGGTTACCAGTAATAGAATGGAAATAGAAATAATTGTAAAGTGTAATTGAATCAATCTGCTGCTAAGTATTAGTAGAGAACAGATTCAGGCAAGAGTGCACAATGATTCCTAACACTCACCATTTCTCCTAGTTAGCATCTCTTTCTGCTGGTTTGGTTTATTTTAATTTTATGGGTCTATAGGTTTCTTAAGCAGTTGGGTGTCATTGCTGGTTATTGAATGACATGAGATGTATGCTCATCGATGGAAACATGGATTAAAGTTTTATGTATCAGGTCCTACCATGACACAAGCCTGACTTGTTTTAGTAGAATTGCACAAATTTAGTTGAAAATATAATTATAAGGACAGTGAAGAAGGCATTTGGTATGCTTACCATTATGGGCCAGTACATTGAGTATAGGAGTTGGGACATCATGTTACGACTATACAGGACATTGGCTAGGCTACTATTGGAATCCTGCATGCAGTTCTGGCCTCCCTGCTATGGGAAGGATGTTCGTCGAAACGGTTCAGAAAACAATTTATAAGGCTGTTACCAGGGTTGGAGAGTTTGAGCTATAAGGAGAGGCTGAATAGGCTAGGGCCTTTTTCCCCAGAGCATTGGAGGCTGAGGGGTAACCTTATAGAGGTTGATAAAATCAGGAGGGGCATGGATAGGGTGAATAGACAAGGTCTTTTCCCCAGGGTGAGGGAGTCCAAAACTAGAGGGCATAGGTTTAAGGTGAGAAGGGAAAGATTTAAAAGGGACCTCAGGGGCAGCCTTTTCATGCAGAGGGCGGTGTGTGTGTGGAATGAGCTTCCAGACGAAGTAGTGGAGGCTTGTAAAATTACAACATTTAAAAGGCATCTGGATGGGTATATGAATGGGCAGGATTTAGAGGGATATAGGCCAAATGCTTGCAAATGGGACTAGATTTATTTAGGATATTTGGTTGGCATGAACAAGTTGGACTAAAGGGTCCGTTTTCGTGCTGTATGGTTGTATGACTGTCCCTCATTGTTTCTGTTTTACTTAAAGTTCTAATTTTTGTCTTAACACCATAAACAAAATGACCAAGTGGAATTTAGTATGGGGAAAATTTCAGTGCTTCTCACACTTGGTTTACTCAAGTCTTTTTCCAGCTCAGTTTAGGAATGCACATTCTTTTACTACTGTTCTCAAAAGATCTGAAACTGGTGCTGTTTGATGTGAAATCAAAACATTTGCTGTCACCAGGCTTTGAAAAAACAGGTTTTTAAAAAAAGGCTTAATGCTCTGTTTTAAGTTTTAGTTACAAACATTAGTTTAAAATAACAGCAGAACAAATAATGTTTTAAAATGAAGCCAAGTGGCATTTACTGTACTTCAAGAAGATGAATAGTTGACAAATTTAGTTTGCAACTCAAATCCAAATTAATTGGCAACGAAAATGATTTGAAGGCTAAAATGTGTGATATGCTGCATCATGTATTAGTTTTTGAGTGGTGTTTCTTCATCTTAAACTTGTGTTCTGCTCCAAGGTGTTGTATACTGTGGATTTCTAAGCATCTAAAAGCAAAGTAATTAAATACCAGTGTCCTGATGAATCAAATAACCAGGCCTGTAAAGAGGGCTTTGAACTGATTAGAGATGGGGTTGGTGGCGGGAGAGGGGAAATGTAGGATTACAAAAAAGGGGATAAGGCAGCATTACAGGGCAGCTATTAGGATAACTATACACAGAGTGGGACAGGAAGGGACAGTGTACAAACATAGAAAAATAGCGGTAAATAGGACCAGCAGGAGGGGCAAAATTAGATGTGGTGACCGTCAGGTTAAACTATTGAGACTTGGCCATATCTAATGCAATTACAGTCCTCTGAAACTATGATGACAGGCTTGTGCCTTGTAGATAGATAATGGACAGGTACTGGGGAGTTAGGAAGTGAGTTACTTGCTGCAGGATTCCTAGCCTTTCACCTGCTATTGGTAGACACAATATTCATATGGTGAGTCCAGTTCAGTTTCTAGTCAATGGTACCTCCTAGAATGTTGATAACGGATGATACAGTAAATGTCAAAGGCCGATGGTTATATTCTGTTGTTGGAGATTGTCATTACCTGGCACTTGTGGGTTACTTGCCACTTGTCAGCCCAAACCTGGATTCAGTCCAGAATTTGGGTACATAGTGATTCATGTAATGAGAGAGCATGTAAAACAATTCTGAAAGGTGTCAATGCTTTTCAGTGAAGAAATTTCTCATTTCAGCCCCTGATCATGAGACTGTTTCTTTCCCTAAAGGACATAAGTGAACCAGATGAGTAATCAACAACGATTTAATGGTCATCATTAGACTCGTAATTCCAGAGTTTTATTAAATTCAACCTCCTCCATATGTCATGCAGGGCTCGAACCTAGGTTCCCAGGACATTGCCTGCGTCTTGGGATTAATAGTCCAGCGATAACACCACTAAACCCTGCCTCCCCTTGAATAGGGCTACAGAGCCAAACAGAAGGGCAACTAGGGACGGCCAAAAAATGACAGCTTCTGCTAGCGACATTCACATCCCATATGAAAATATAAAACAAGGTGACGAGTTTTCAGCCAAGTAAACTACAATTGCATAACTAAATATGACCCTCGGCTTGTGCACTATTGCTAAATCAAATAATTTATTCATTTAAGTGATTTACCACTGTTAAGATATTGTAGCATTTTCAAACCATTTGACATAGATTACAATAGCATTGTAATCGATAGTGATTATGTGTACCCTTCGTGGTATCTTGAGAAGAGGACAAGCTCCGGATATGTCACTAATAAGGTGGGCTCTGTTTATTTACTAATACCAAAACCGCAGTGCTCTGATTTCCTGCGCAGAGACAAATTTAAAGTAGCGTCAAATGATTCACAATGTTGCTCACTGCAGTAGCAACGGTTATAAAAAAAGGGACATTTCTAGATTTTAAAAAAGTCTATTTCAACTTTAGCTGTACTTTGCAGCCTCTGTGTCTAATAACTGGTCGATCTTTGCGTCCGACGTGAACTATCAGCTGGTTCCAATTCCGGGAAAGTCAGCTGAGCGGTGCCCTTTGACCCCGGTGTAACAAGCTGGCCCGGGTCAGCTGACTGACCCCGATGGCGGCGTGCAGTGTCTTCCGAGCGGCTTTGTTCCGGGACCGAGTGGCAGTGGTAACCGGTGGAGGGACTGGGATCGGCACTGCTATCGCCGCCGAGCTGCTTGGGTTAGGTGGGCCTTTCGTTCCTCGTTAAAGCGGTGAGAGGGACACACATCCCGGGGGAAGCAACCATGACTCTGACGGGCTGTTACCGCTGAATAAACACTGACACACGCCCTCCTCCTGGACACCACCCCAAGGCCTCCTACCCTCCCTCGACCTCTTCATCTCCAACTGCCACCTCTCACCCACTTCAACCTCTCCCCCGCAGACCGTGCAGCCTCCCGCTCCAATCCCAACCTCACCATAAAACCCGCGGACAAGGGAGGCGCAGTTGTAGAGATAACAAGCATGGGACTGGATGAAAACAGCAGGTCAAGCAGCATCATAGGAGCAGGAAAACTTGACGTTTTGGGCCTAAACCCTTCATCAGAAATGGGGGAGGGGAAGAGGGTTCTGAAATAAATAGGGAGAGAGGGGGAGGCGGATAGAGGATGGATAGAGGAGAGGATAGGTGGAGAGGAGGCAGACAAGTCGAAGAGGCGGGGATGGAGCCAGTAAAGGTG
>JAHRHZ010000144.1:95936387-95948308 GCA_024137785.1 Ginglymostoma cirratum
CCCACCAGCCCTGTAACCAAGAAATACAGTGACAGATCTGTCCCACCAGCCCTGTAACCAAGAGTTATACAGTGACAGTTCTGTCCCCACCTGTAGTGTGTGTAGGTTGATCCTGCCCTCTATTTTGAAATAGCTTACAGTCATTTTGTATAGTCCCTCAACTTCTAAATAACAGCAATTCCAGAAGGTAACTCATCAAGGGCAATGAGAGAAAGGCTTCGCTAGTGACACTGACATCCTGTGAATTAATTTTTAACAAGTTTCCGTCCAATAAGTTCTAAGCTTTCACCGCTCTAAACACTTCTGTGCAGGATTTAGCAGACTCTTCCTGAAAATCATTCTGTTATTGTGACTGATGGTCCACTCTATCAATCTCTCACTATTCCTCACGTTCTTTGCTTTTCTCTCTCCTCTCCAACTCCAGGTTTCCTCTGTTGTTTGCTTCCTGCTTTCTCCCGCAGCCTCCTTCATGACTGGGGAAACTGTGAAGGTCGACGCTGGGCAAAGCCTGTACCAGAGCCCATGGGAGGTACCTGGTAAGGACCACACCATCTCAACATTCAAACTGTCCACTCACTCACCCGTCTCCCTCCCGATACCCAGTATCACTAGGATGAGCTTGCACTGGCTCTTTCTGTAAGGCACTATGTCACTCCTTCATGCTGGAGAGAGAATGGCCACAGGCTGTTTAACAATAGTGGGCACCACAGTTGAGCCTCAGTCTCACCAACTGACTCGTCATCGTTCTGTCAATGCACTGGTATCAGCCGAGGACTGCCTCCCCTCAGTGGGTCAGTCCTTCATGAGTGGAGCTGGTTGCAGTGGGGCAACAATGGCAAGTCAAAGTCATTGTTTGATGTGCTTGGCTCAGGAGATTGCAGTGTCACTGCTGAGCCAGAAGGTTGTGTGCTCCATTGCCAAAATTTGAGCCTGTATCCCAGGCTGACCCTCACAGCATTATGTGGCACTATCAGTGCTATCCTTCAGGTGCAAACCATTGCCTCAACTGCAGTGTGGAGTGGATATAAAACATTTCAATGTCAGTAGTCAGAGAAAAGCTGAGGAGTTATCGAGTTTCCTGAGCCAACATTCATCCCTGAACAGATCTTGCTGGGGATTTCTCTCATTGCTGTTTGCAGGAGACTTGTGTATGACAACAGTGACTAACTAGTACCTGACTGGGTATCTTTTGTGGAGTGGGTCAGTTCAGTGCCATTGGCTGGGCGGTTGGTTTGCGATACAGAAGAATGCCAACAATGTAGGTTCAATTCCCGCACCAGCTGAGGTTAACATGAAGGACTCTCCTCAATCTCTCCCCTTCCTTGAGGTGTGGGGACCCTCAGGTTAAACCCCCACCAGTTGTCTCTATTGAGAGAGCAGCCCTCTGGTCTGGTAGGACATCGGTGACTATATTTACTCGAGCACTGGGTAGTCATGGGGAAAAGATTCTCATCTTCCAACGTCACTTTCTGACTCTCCTCAGAACATGACCGCTGGCCGCCTGCTCCTGAAAGCAGGAACTCCACCATTCTGGCTAATTTCCTCGCTGGAAAACATCCTTCAAAATTGTGAACAATCGCAGGATCATCTACGAGATGCACCGTCACTCAGTATTGCCCATTACTCAGTTGAAATCTGTGCAACTTCCACTGGTTTACGTGCAACAGACTTTTTAAGCAATTCTCACCCAATAAATGTTAAAGGAATAAGACTGAAAAGTTTAAAATTTAAGTGCCAATAGACAAGAGGACAAATGGGGACACAGCACAAACTAATTTTCTACAGAGTGTGGAAGATTGAGGGTTGGATAGTTATTTGATTATTTAAAAAACTCAAATATTGCTGAAATAAAACATGTTTTGTTGAAGCTTTTCATCTTGCATTCATCAGAATTTTTGCCAAGTCAGGATGGTGAGTGGCTTCAAGGGAAACTTGGAGGGAGTGGTGTTCCCATGTGTCTGCTGTCCATCCTTCTAGATGGACGTGGTCCTGGGTTTGGAAGGTGCTGTGTCTAAGGAGTCTTGATGAATTTCTGCAGTGCAACTTATAGATGGTACACACTGTTGCTAGTTAGCATCAGTGTCACCCTGTTATAGGAAGGATGTTATTAAATTGGAGAGGGTTCAGAAAAAAATTACCAGGATGTTGCCAGGACTGGAGGCTTTAAATAAAAGGGAGAGACTGGATAGGCTGGGACCTTTCTTACTGGAGCATAGAAGGTTCAGGGGTGACCTTACGATGGTTATAAAATCATGAGGGGTATAGACTGGATGAATGACAGGCATCTTTTCCCTAGGGTGGGGCATTTCAAGACTAGGGGGCATATTTTTAAGGTGAGAAGAGAAAGTTTTAAAAAAGACACGAGCGGCAGTTTTTTTTGCGCAGAGTGGTTCGTGTGAGGAATGAACTTCCTGGGGAAGTGGTGGATGCGGATACAATTTCAATGTTTAAAAGACATTTGGGTAAGTTAATGAATAGGAAATGGTTTGGAGGGATATGGGCCAAGCACTGTCAGTTGGGACTAGTTTAGTTTGGGATTATGGTCAGCGTGGACTGGTTAGACCGAAGCTTTAGTTTCCATGCTGTGTGACTCTATAAAATCCTCAGTGGTGAGACTGCAACTAACTGCCTGAGTACTGTCTTCCCCCAGAGGATTGGGAGAATGACACAAAGCGAGATCGACACAGCAAAGAACTTACCAGGAATTGGGAAGGGCACAGAATTCAATAAAGCACCAACATTTAGAAAAAGACAATTTAATAATTCAAATGACTCTCCAGCTAATAGCCATCATAATAAATACACCCAGAAAAATCTTTGAGCAGATATGGCTCACGGTTATGAAACACAGGCCAGTCCATGTACCACCTATTACCCTGCGCAGATGGCTTCCCACACAATGAAATGGCACAGACTCATTTCCTGAAACGTTTGAAGAGTGGGTGGATGTTCTTGCCAAAACTCTTAGTCCGATGATACTCCAAGTAAACGGTGTCATCAGCCCCTGACATGGAGCTCATTGTACCCATTCGCCGTGAGACCTGAAGGAGAAGGTGACAAGTTAACAGTACAGGCCAGATCCAAAATAGGAGACGTGCCCATAAACATCAGACCGGCATATCCAGTGTGATCCTGAGGGAGCGCCGCACTGTCCGAGGGTCAGCACTGAGGGAGCGCCGCACTGTCCGAGGGTCAGCGCTGAGGGAGTGCTGTGCTCTGTCAGTACTGACCTACAGACAGTGCAGCATGTGGCTCTGGCTGATCATACTGACCCTGTGTACTGGGGAAATGTCACTGTGAGGATTTGTTCCATTTTTTTGTCCCCACAGAATTTCAATGCATGGTGTAGTGAGCTTAGTCAATCAGGTTTGATCCTGTATACAATCCTGGAGATGAAGGATTTGTCATAAGAGGAGCGGCTGAGGACTCTGGGTTTGTACACGATGGAGTTTGGAAGGATGAAGGGTGCTCTCATTGAAACTAAAAGTAGAGACTACGACCTGAAATCACAGCCTCAGAGTGAAGGGACAACCCTTTAGAATGGAGATGAGGAGGAATTTCTTCAGCCTGACGGGGGTGAATCTGTGGAGCTCACTGTCACACGAGGCTGTGGAGGCCAAATCATTAAGACAGATGGATAGGTTCTTGATTGGTAACGGGATTAACGGTTATGAGGAGAAGGAAGGAGACTGGGGACGAGAAACATTGCAGCTACAATCAAATTGTGGAACAGACTTAATGGGATGAATGGCCTGATTCTGCTCCTATATCTTATGGTTTCCGTAATACTTAGCTTACTTTTACCCTCCTCTCCTGCAATGGCACACAATTGCTCTTTGCAACACGTGGCTTTGATACAGTTTCCCACCTCCCCCAACTCTGCAGCTCAACTATCCAACTGGAACATACCTGCCCCTTTGACCCAAAGTCTCCGAGCACAACCTCCTCCTCCGCATCGAGGTCCGAGGCTGCTAGAACTTTCTGTAGAAGCTGCTGCTGTTCATCCTTGGTAGCAAAGGCCAGATCCTCCTCCTCCATTCCTGCTAGTTTTGTAATCACCTGGACAGAGAAAGAAAGAGAGAGAGAGAGAGAGATGGAGCACAGACACAGAAAGAGAGAGAGAGACACAGAGAGAGGGAGAGAGACAGAGACAGAGAGACGGAGCACAGGCACAGACAGAGAGAGAGGGGGAGAGACGGAGCACAGGCACAGAGAGGGGGGGACAGAGACAGAGAGAGGGGGAAAGAGACAGAGAGACGGAGCACAGGCACAGAGAGAGAAAGAGACAGAGACAGAGAGACGGACAGAGAGAGAGACGGAGCACAAACGCGGAGAGAGAGAAAGACAGACAGAGAGAGAGAGCACGAGAAAGTTCAATCAGACACTTCTCACGCACAGCTTGCCACCATCTAACTGAAATCAGTGAGTCAGTGACTAGAAAACATGAACTGACCATCAAATGCACCAGTGAGGCAATGGGAATGAGCATCAGACCCACGGGTTGCGGTTGGGGGTGAATAGCACCCAGGTAGTGGGGAACAGGCAATGCCTGTTACAATGTCCAAGGGATGAATCACTCAGAGATAGCAAGAACTGCAGATGCTGGAGTCAGAGACAACACAGTGTGGAGCTGGAGGAACACAGCAGGCCAGGCAGCATCAGAGGAGCAGGAAAGTTGACATTTTGGGTTGGGATCCTTCTACAGATTCTTCAGAATTTCTGAAGAAGGGTCCTGACCCGAAAGGTCAACTTTCCTGCTCCCCTAATGCTGCCTGGCCTGCTGCATTCCTCCAGCTCCACACTGTGTTGTCCAAGGGATGAAGATTTTTGTGTTATGCAGATCTCCAGGTCAGAGGGTCTTGTTCCTATCGAGTGTTGATGATAACCCTGAACCTTTTGTACTGATTTTTAAAGCTATTTTCTTATGTTCAACTTCACCATGCAGAACCTTTCCAAGATGGTCTATTCCCCTGTATTATCACAGTCTGTGACCGGGAAACCATTACAGACCACAATGAGCAATAGCTCTTTTGTTTTTATGAACTCGTGGGAAACATCATCTTTCCTTCAGTGTCACTGGTCAGAATCTTGGAACCCCTTCCCTCGTGGCATTATCAATCTACCTACAGCACACGGACTGCAGCGGTTCAAGATGGCAGCTCACCACCACCTTCTCGAATAGCAACTAGGGACGGGCAATAAATGCTGGGCCCACATCCCGTAAATGAAGAAAGAAAATAATCAGTGACCCCTGATCCTAAACCATGACATCCCATCTTAAGCCTTTAGTGTGATGTGGACAAGCTGAGTGAATAGGCAAACACATGGCAGGTGAAGTAGAATACGGATAAATGTGAGGTTATATACTTTGGCAGCAAAACCAGGAAGGCAGATAATCATCAGGACATGGGGGAAAGCTAGGGAGTTGGATAATCAGTCATGATCATAATGAATGACAGAGGCGAAAGGCCTACTTCTGTTCCTATTTTCAATGCTTCTGAACCTGACCCTGACCCTTCTCTGATGGAAACTCAGTCATTTTTCTACTCACCTTAAAACTGTAGCCCTGGTCCACCAGGAACCTCTGTCTCTTTGCAGAGTAGGCCATCTCCTGTGTATCCTGAGAAACCAAGGAGTAGAAGAAGGCATTGTACTCCTCAGCCACCATCCCTGTGAGACACCACAAGATCCAGGGCAAACTCGTGAGAATTAGGCGAACATAACAAATGAGTCTCATAAGCTCTGTGGTTTCTAAATGGATGGGCTAGCTTCAAGCACCTGACTTGCAGCTAAATTAGAATCTGTTCTAATTGAAGTTACAAAAATTCAATAAAAATCGAAAGAACTGCAGATACTGTATAAATCAGAAACAAAAGCAGAAATTGCTGGATAAGCTGAGCAGGTGTGGTGACCAGACCTAAAACGTTAACTCTGATTTCTCTTCACAGATGCTGCCAGACTTGCTGAGCTTGTCCAGCAATTTCTGTTTCTGTTACAAACATTCAAAGTGCTGGAGAAACACACCCAGTCTAGCATCATCTCTGGACCGAATAAGAGTTACATTGAGTCAAATGATTCTATAGACCTCATGTCACTGAATGTTAAGTTAACTTGCTAAACTCAGTGTCACAAATGATGTGAAAGCTGCAGTCATAGGAGTAAAGCCACAGAGAGAGTTCAGACGCACACATAACACTTTTTCAGTCCTGGCACATCCAGACGTGAGCTGTGGTGAACAATTCAACAATTCACTGGCACAGGAAGCTAAAAGAATACCCAAACATCAGTGCAAAAGATAAAGTGTGCAACGATCTTCAGCCACAAGTGCTGAGCGAATGATCCATCTCAGCGTCCTCCATTGGTCCCCCAGCATGACAGCTACTGGTCTTCAGCCAAGACAATTCAATGCATGTGACATCAAAGAATGGTTGGAGGCATTGGATATCACAAAGGTGATGGGCCTTGACAACATTCCATAAGTCATGCTGAAGACGTGAGCTCCAGAAATAAATGCAGCCCTCATTAAATTGTACCAGTAAAGCTACAACAGTGGCATCAGTGGCAATCTGTCTGCTGTACAAAACACAGGTCAAATCCAATTTAATATACTCTCAATGTTGTCAGGGGGTAATGCCACTGGGCTAGTAACCCAGACTAATGCTCTTGGGACATGGGATCCAAAGCACCATGGCAGGTGTTGAACTCTGAATAAAAATCTAGAATAAAAACGTTAGCCTCACGGTGATCATGCAACCATTGTCGATTTGTAAATACCCATTCTGTACACAGTTGTCCCTTAGGGAAGGAAGTCTACCATCTTTCCTTGCTCCTTCAACAGCACTTCCCAAACCCATGTCCACTTCCATCTACAAGTACATGGGCAGGAGATACATGGGAACCGAAAAAAACTGCAGATGGTGTAAATCAGAAATAAAAACAGAAGTTGCTGGAAAAGCTCAGCAGGTCTAACAGCATCTGTGGAGAGAAATCAGAGTTAACGTTCAGGTCGAGTGACTCTTCCTCAGATACATGGGACCACCACCCCTGCAATTTCCCATCCACGCCATGCACCATCCTGAATTGGAAATATATCGCCGTTCCTTCAGCTACGCTGGGTCAAAATCCTGGAATTCCCTCCCTAAGGGCATCGTGAGTTACCTACAGCATATGGACTGGAGCAGTTCAAGAAGGCAGCTCCAACCGCCTTCTTCAGGGATTAGGGACAGATAATAAATGCTCATCTAGCCAGTGGAGCTTGCTTCTCATTAATGAATTGAAGAAACCCACCCCTGCACACTGGCAAGCAAGCCCCCTCACTCACCTTTCTTTGCCCGCAGGACTCTGCCCAATCGCTGGGCCTCCTGCCGCCTGGATCCTCCATGTGATGATATCTGTATCAACACATTGGCTTCAGGGAGATCGAAAGAGGTGTCGCCCACCTATCAAAGATTAAACTATCAGAGTCACTTCACATTCACTACCTCACCAACAGTGTAGCGAATGGCAAAAAAACTAGCTGTTCACCAACACGGGGCACCACCTACGTTTCACACACCCAGCAGCAGCCACCCACAGCAATACACCCATCAGCTCCGAGCAGTAACACCCAGCTTCTTTTCCCCATTTACCTTGGAGATAAAGATGGTGTTTATTTTTGGGTTGTGAGTGAAGTTCTGCAGAATCTGCATCCTCTCTCCCTGTGATGTTGGGCCGTAAATGTAAGGTCTGAAATTGAAATACACAGGGACATGAGTAATACTAAATCTCAGCCCAACCACTTCACTTTGGCCCAAAACCACAAAGTGCCTGAACAGCAGAAAGCACAAATTGCTGGGGATTCTTGCAACAAAGGCAACCTGAAATACCAGCCATGTTTAAAAACCAGCAGAGGGAACGCTGCCCAATTTCCACAACTCTCCCAATGAGAGCCCTACACAATTTCCAACTCACCCCACCAGCACCCCCCGCCCCCCCTTCTGCCCCCCCCCCCCCCCCACCCAGTGACAGCCCTGTACAATTTCCATGGTCTCATCTCCCACACCCACAACCCCAACACTTTCACCAGCACCCTCATACCTTACCCATCCTCACCATCACACCCAAAGGCCATCTCTTATGCCTTATTAACTCTTTGGTCACTGCATTTTAGCGAGATAACAAGGTGTGGAGCTGGATGAACACAGCAGGCCAGGCAGCATCAGAGGAGCAGGAAAGCTTGACGTTTCGGGCCAAGACCCTTCATCAGAAATGGGGGAGGGGAAGAGGGTTCTGAAATAAATAGGGAGAGAGGGGGAGGCGGATAGGAGATGGATAGAGGAGAGGATAGGTGGAGAGGAGACAGACAAGTCAAACAGGCAGGGATGGAGCCAGTGATGGTGAGTGTAGGTGGGGGGGTAGGGAGGAGATAGGTCAGTCCAGGGAGGACGGACAGGTCAAGGGGGCGGGATGAGGTTAGTAGATAGGAGATGGGGGTGCGGCTTGAGGTGGGAGGAGGGGATAGGTAAGAGGAAGAACAGGTTAGGGAGGCGGGGACGAGCTGGGCTGGTTTTGGGATGCGGTTGTGGGAGGGGAGATTTTGAAGCTTGTGAAATCCACATTGATACCATTGGGCTGCAGGGTTCCCAGGCTGAATATGATTTGCTGTTCCTGCAGCCTTCGGGTGGCATCACTGTGGCACTGCAGGAGGCCCAGGATGGACATGTCGTCTGAGGAATGGGAGGGGGAGTTGAAATGGTTCACGACTGGGAGGTGCAGTTGTTTGTTGCGAACTGAGCGCAGGTGTTCTGCAAAGCGGTCCCCAAGCCTCTGCTTGGTTTCCCTGATGTAGAGGAGGCCACAACGGGAACAGCGGATGCACTATACCACATTGGCAGATGTGCAGGTGAACATCTGCTTGAAGTTGAAAGTCTTCTTGGGGCCTGGGATTGGGGTGAGGTAGGTGGTGTGGGGGCAGGTGTAGCACTTCCTGCAGTTGCAGGGAAAAGTGCCGGGTGTGGAGGGGCTGGAGGGCAGTGTAGAGCGGACAAGGGAGTCATGGTGAGAATGGTCCCTCCAGAAAGCAGACAAGGGTGGGGAGGGGAAAATGTCTTTGGTGGTGGGGTCAGATTGCAGATGGCGAAAGTGTCGGAGGATGATGCGTTGGATCCGGAGGTTGGTGGGGTGGTACGTGAGGACGAGGGGGATTCTTTTTTGGTTGGTATTGCGGGCACGGGGTGTGAGGGATGAGTTGCGGGAAATGCGGGAGACATGGTCGAGGGCGTTCTCGACCACTGCGGGGGGGGGGGGGGGGGAGTTGCGATCCTTGAAGAATGAGGGCATCTGAGATGTGTGGAAGTGGAATGCCTCATCCTGGGAGCAGATGCGGCGGAGGCGAAGAAACTGGGAATAGGGGATGGCATTGTTACAGGAAAGTGGGTGGGCGGAGGAATATTCTAGGTAGCTGTGGGAGTCGGTGAGCTTGAAATGGATATCGGTTTCTAGGTGGTTACCCGAGATGGAGACAGGTGTTACAGATGGTCCAGGTGAACTTCAGGTTGGGGTGGAAGGTGTTGGTGATGTGGATGAACCGTTCGAGCTCCTCGTGGGAGCATGAGGCGGCGCCGATACAGTCAACAATGTAACGGAGGAAGAGGTGGGGTTTAGGGCCAGTGTAGGTACGGAAGAGGGATTGTTCTACGTAACCTACAAAGAGGCAGGCATAGCTTGGGCTCATGCGGGTACCCATGGCCACCCCCTTTGTCTGTAGGAAGAGGGAGGAATTGAAAGAGAAGTTGTTGAGGGTGAGGACGAGTTCGGCTAAACAGATGAGGGTGTCAGTGGAGGGGGATTGGTCAGGTCTGCGGGACAGGAAGGAGCGGAGGGCCTTTAGGCCATCCGCATGGGGAATACAGGTGTATAGGGACTGGACGTTCATAGTAAAAATGAGGTGTTGGGGACCGGGGAATTGGAAGTTCTGGAGGAGGTGGAGGGCATGGGTGGTGTCACGGACGTAGGTAGGGAGTTCCTGGACCAAGGGGGTGAAAATGGAGTTTAGGTAGGTGGAGATGAGTTCGGTGGGGCAGGAGCAGGCGGAGACAATGGGTCGACCAGAGCATTCAGGTTTGTGGATTTTGGGAAGGAGATTGAAGCGGGCAGTGCTGGGTTGGGGAATGATGAGGTTGGAGGCAGTGGGTGGGAGGTCACCTGAGGTGATGAGGTTGTGGATGGTTTGGTGCTCGGGGGTGGGGTCATGATCCGGGGGCGGTAGGAGGTGGTGTCATAGAGTTGGCGCCTGGCCTCAGCGATGTAGAGGTCAGTGCGCCATACTACAACTGCGCCTCCCTTGTCCGCGGGTTTTATGGTGAGGTTGGGATTGGAGCGGAGGAAGTGGAGGGCTGCACGTTCTGCGGGGGAGAGGTTGCAGTGTTTTAGCGAGATAGATTTCATGTTGAGCCAGATTTTTTGAGGCTGTACGCGGCGCTCACTCAGCCATTATTTGGGCATTGAAAATAATGTCTACTTTGAGCAAAGCTTTTCATCTTGCACATCAGGATAATTTGCAAGCAGACTAGTGAAAAACAGGATCAAATTTTATACGATATTAGAAAAAGATGCTCATTGGTCGACAAGTTGACTCTGATTGAGACAGGTGTCATACAGAATCTACCAGTTAGATGATGACTAACAATTAACCACCATGCTTTGTTTAAATTTAAACCAGGCAGCATGACTCAAATTGGTTAAGGCATTGACCTGAGGAGTGAACCAGAGAATGGCTATCTTCTATTTTGTTAACTTAAAACAGAAATAATACACACACGCCCATTCTGTCTGCCAGGAGCAGAGCCTTCTGTATTAATTAATGTTACTCCCAGCTATTACTTACTTGTTCAGTTTGATTGCATACTCTTTGAGCGCGAATACATTGTCTGCAAACACTATGATCTTGTCATTCCTCCGCTCATGGAAGCGAATCAAGAACTGACAAGCTCTGAACTTGTTGGGGTTCATCACATAAAGCAGCATCCGTTTCTTTGTTTTAATTGCGACATATTCTCTGTAAAACTCGGGTGACATTGGGCACCAGACCTACACAACACACCAAGTGGACAGAAAAAAAGTCTTGCATTTATATAATGACCACTGACGTCTCAAAGCTGTTTACAGCCAAATAGGTTTTTCTGAAGTGTGGTCGTTGCTGTAATACAGGAAAAGCCGCAGCCAGTGTGTACTGAACAAACTCCCACAGTCTGCATTTTGATAACAACCAGATTTTTTGTTTTTGCGATTTTGATTGAGAGCTAACTTTGAGCAGGGCACTGGACAGCAAATTGCCTGCTTTTCTTCAAAACAGTACCATGGGATGTCAGACATCCATAAGAGCAGTGAGCTAGGGCCTCAGTTTAACTTCTGATTTGAATTGGCAAAAAGACAGCACCAAGTGTCGACTTCCAAATATCTCCAGCTGTAATCAGCGACTGCATACACGGCAGCTTTCCATAAACAGGGAGGAGGAATCTAAAAAGTTTGGAGGGGTGGTAGAAGAGTGCTCAAAGCCATCAGTGCTCATTCTATTGCTTAGACAGTGCAGCCTTGAGCACAGACTGACACAGATTAATGACAGTGGGATGTTGTTAAACTGGAGAGGGTGCAGAAAAGATTAATCAGAATGTTGCCAGAACTGGCGGGTTGAGTTATAGGGAGAAGCTGTATAGGTTGGGGCTTTTTTTCCCCTGGAGCGTCGGAGGCTGAGGGGTGACCTTATGGAGGTTTATAAAATCATGAGGGGCATGGATAGGGGCAATAGTCAAGTCTTTTCTCCTGGGTGGGAGAGTCCAAAATTAGATGGCATAGATTTAAGAGATAGTAGGAACTGCAGATGCTGGAGAATCTGAGATAACAAGGTGTGGAGCTGGATGAACACAGCAGGGCAAGCAGCATCA
>JAHRHZ010000144.1:95963603-96010354 GCA_024137785.1 Ginglymostoma cirratum
AGCACTGACCCTCCGACAGCACGGCGCTCCCCCAGCACTGACCCTCCAATAGCGCGGTGCTCCCCCAGCACTGACCCTGGTTGCTCCCCTATCAGCTAACCCAGACCCAGTCTAGCCACAATGTCCTTTAGGACCTGACCAGCTCGATCAGGAACACAGCTGCTGATCCACTCTTGGTGGTTGAAATTCCCTACCAAGAGTACGTTTTGCACCCTTGCTAACCTCAGTGCTTCCTGCAAGTGCTGTTCAACATGGAGTACTACCAATTTATTAGTCATAGAGTTGTACAGCATGGAAAGAGACCCTTCAGTCCAACTCATTCATGGCGACCAGATATCCCAGAAAAATCCAGTCCAATTTGCCAGCATTTGTTCCATATCCCTGTAAACCCTTACTATTCAAATACCCATCCAGATGCCTTTTAAATGTTTTAATTTTACCACCCTCCACCACTTCCTCTGGCACCTCATTTCACACACACACCACCCACTGCATGAATAGGTTACCCCTTAGGTCCCTTTTAAATGTTACCCCTCTCACCTTAAACTTACACCCTCTAATTTTGGACTCCTCCACCCCGGAGAAAAGACCCTGGCAATTTACCCTACTATACCCCTCAGGCCCAGGGATGACAGTCACATACATTAATGATGATGTGTCCACGTCATGAGAATGTGTACAGTAATGATCTTGACATGGATGTCGAAGACACGATCAGTAGTTTCATAGATGACGGTGCAGCATTCTCTCAGTACTGATTCTATGACAGTACAGCACTCCCTCAGTACTGACCCTCCAACAGTGTTGTAAAGGTCAGGATAGTACTAAAAAAAACTTGAGAAGGAATTTATGAGCGTATCCTACCTGTTGTGTTTCAGGACCAATTTCACCTTGCCGTAACTAACAGTGCACAGCTGTAGGAACAAACGCAACAAAGATAATTCACATTCATCTTTCCACCAGAAAAATTTCATTCCCCTTCCCCGCCATCTCCTAGGAGGGGGCCCAACCTCGCCTGGATAAGGCAAGTGGTTCTAAGAACACATCCGCCCCATTTAACAATCTGTCAATCACTGGGTCCCTACTGCAAACTAGTACACACACATTGCGTATGAGCTAGGTAAGATCTTCTGATATTTTAAATCACTCCATTGCTTTGGTTGAGCTGTGTTAAAGGGATGAGATAAAGACAGATTGTTGTGAAAACACATTTCAAACTGAGGGAGCGATTGTTCCAAAGAAGTCTATTTGATTCAACACATTAACTTGGTCTTTTGCTCCATAATGCTATAGCACTTACTGAGTTTCTCTAGCATTTTCTGTTTTCTTTTCAGATTTCAACTTTCTGCTTTTATTGTATCTTGATATTGTTTATCGGATCTACAAAGACCTTCCCGTATATGCAAAATATACAGTCAGCTCAAGAATACGATGGCATAGTGCTTCTGACATTAGACTCACAATACCAGAGTCTGAACGCACCATGTCCCAATACGCAAGCTGGCGAAATGAACATAGTGACCTTCTGGACAGGCATCAGGTAAAATACCAGGCAAACCTTGGGCTGTCACACAAACCCAAGTGGCTCACTAATGTCCTTCAGTCTTCACATAGTCTGGTTCACGCTCATACTACTTCATAACAAAGTCCAGAGCAACTGGCACTGGGTGGCAAATACCCTGTCGAGCCGTGTTGTGCACTCAGCAACCAGTACTGAATAGACACAAAAACATAAATTGCTGGGAAAACCCAGCAGGTCTGCCAGCATCTGAGGAGAGAATTCCAAGTTAACATTTCGGGTCCTGTGAGCCTTCTTCAGAACTATCTATAGTGAAACATTGAAGGTATCTGAACCCAAAATGTTTACTCTGCTTTCTCTCCACAGATGCTGCCAGACTTGCTGAGCTTTTCCAGCAGTTTCTGTTCCGGATTTCTATTATCTCAGTTCTTTGGTTTTTTTTAGAATTAGAATTAGAATCAGAATCCCTACAGTGTGGAAACAGGCCCTTCGGCCCAACACGTCCACGCCAACCCCTGGAGCATCCCACCCAGACCCATCCCCCTATAACCCTTGTTCAGTATTAAATAGAAATTCACCTTAATGAACTGTATGATCCCTTCAGGAATTGATGTCTTGCTCAGTTTCTGCAGATACTCGATAATATCACTTGTTTGTAGCCCGACACTGACAGCCGCGTACAGGGAGTACGCTGTCAATTTATACTCGTGTGTGTGTGTGGGTCTGCACACTGGCTCAGCGATGGCTACCAGGAAGTCTTGTGCATATTTATAAACTGGAGAGAAGGCTTCAAGGAAAACGTGTCCATCTGGAGCCTAAAGACACAAAATTTAAAAAGCACAATTAAAACACCCCATAAATGAGTAAAGCTGTGCATGCAACTGCGACCAGTGAACCACGGGAGGTTATTCCGTTAACTATGCCTGTGCTGACGCTTTGAAAGTGATAGTCACTTAGTCCTCCACTCCCAAACCCTGTCAATGTCTTCAAGTATTTATCCAACACCTTTTTGAAAGTTTCTATTAAATCATATTCCACAGCAAAAAAAGCCTGCTCTACTAAAATGCTGCATTTCACCTTGCCTGCCATTCTTCGCTAATTATCTTCAATCTGTGTAGCTCTGGTTATTAATTCTCCTACCAATGGAAACATTTTTCTCTTTACTTACTTGATCAAGACCCTATAAAGACTTTTTCCTGTAAATTTAACTGGGGTCTGGAATGGAAAAAAAAATTGTTTTAAAACAAGGAATATGCTGCAGAGATAAAAGGTACTGCAGATGCTGGAGAATCCGAGATAACAAGCATGGGGCTGGATGAGCACAGCAGGTCAAGCAGCATCATAGGTGCTGCATGTTTCTTTTAAAGCAAGTGACCCCACATTCATTGCAAGCACTGTTTACACAGTCCTGATGAAGAGACCTGACCCGAAATGTTGACTTTCTCGCTCCTCTGATGCTGCCTGACCTGCTGCATTCCTGCAACTCCACACTGTATCAACTGACTTCCAGCATCTGCAGTTCTTGCTATCTCCCTGTTTACACAGCTGCTGCCTCAAGCAGTAGTAGGGGAACGTCCGAGACAACAAGCATGGGGCTGGATGAACACAGCAGGTCAAGCAGCATCATAGGAGCAGGAAAACTTGACGTTTCGGGCCTAAACCCTTCATCAGAAATGCTGTGTAGGTAGGGGGGTAGGGAGGAGATAGGTCAGTCCAGGGAGGACGGACAGGTAAAGGGGGCGGGATGATGTTAGTAGATAGGAGATGGGGGTGTGGCTTGAGATGAGAGGAAAAACAGGTTAGGGAGGTGGAGATGAGCTGGGCTGGTTTTGGGATGCGGTTGGGGGAGGGGAGATTTTGAAGCTTGTGAAATCCACATTGATGCCATTGGGCTGCAGGGTTCCCAGGCTGAATATGATTTGCTGTTCCTGCAGCCTTCAGGTGGCATCACTGTGGCACTGCAGGAGGCCCAGGATGGACATGTCATCTGAGGAATGGGAGGGGGAGTTGAAATGGTTCGTGACTGGGAGGTGCAGTTGTTTGTTGCGAACTGAGCGCAGGTGTTCTGCAAAGCGGTCCCCAAGCCTCCGCTTGGTTTCCCCGATGTAGAGGAAGCCACAACGGGTACAGCGGATGCAGCATACCACATTGGCAGATGTGCAGGTGAACATCTGCCTGATGTGGAAAGTCTTCTTGGGGCCTGGGATTGGGGTGAGGGAGGAGGTGTGGGGGCAGGTGCAGCACTTCCTGCGGTTACAAGGAAAAGTGCCGGGTGTGGTGGGGCTGGAGGGGAGTGTGGAGCGGACAAGGGAGTCGCGGAGGGACGTCCATTTGTTGAAGTCCATATAAACCATATCAAGTGCACTAGCCTCATCAATATAATTAGTTACTCTTTCAAACAACTCGATTAGTCAGACAAGATCCTACATCCATGCTGACTATTCTTGGTCAATTCTTCTTGTTAAAGTATTGATTAATCTTGTCCTTCAGAATTTTTTCCAATACTTCCCCTACCACTCATGTCAAATTAACTGGTCTGTAATTACCTGGCCTATTCCCACCGCAGCAAAGGTGCACACAAATGGGAATTCAGCTCGCAACGAGAAGCTAGTTGCTCTGTCAACTAGTGACCAGTGATCACAGTCAGTATCCCCTCAGTTGATAAGATTTACATAGAACATAGAACAGTACAGCACAGTACAGGCCCTTCGGCCCATGATGTTGTGCCAAACTTTTACTCTAATCCTAAGGTTTATCTAACCTCCACCCCTACCTTATACTATCATACATTTGCCTATCTAATAGCCGCTAAATGCCCCTAATGAGGCCGACTCCACTACCCTCTCCAGCAATGCATTCCACCCCCGACCACTCTCTGTGTAAAGAACCTATCTCTGACGTCTCCCCTATATCTACCTCCACTCACTTTAAAACTATGCCCCCTTGTAATAGCTACCTCCACCCTAGGAAAAAGTCTCTGGCTGTCCACTCTATCTATACCTCTGATCATTTTGTACACCTCTATCAAGTCATCGCTCATCCTTCGTCGTTCTAAAGAGAAAAGC
This sequence comes from Ginglymostoma cirratum, assembly GCA_024137785.1. Taxonomy (NCBI): domain Eukaryota; kingdom Metazoa; phylum Chordata; class Chondrichthyes; order Orectolobiformes; family Ginglymostomatidae; genus Ginglymostoma; species Ginglymostoma cirratum. Next base: position 95,968,188 of record JAHRHZ010000144.1, read on the forward strand.
CCTAGATCTCTCAACCTTTCCTCGTAAGACCTTCCTTCCATTCCAGGCAACATCCTGGTAAATCTCCTCTGCACCTTTTCCAATGCTTCCACATCTTTCCTGTAATGAGGCGACCAGAACTGGACATAATACTCCAGATGTGGCTGACCAGGCTTTTGTATCGCTGGAGCATTACTTCATGGCTCTTGAACTCAATCCCTCTATTATATGGACTTCAGCGAGGCCTTTGACAAATGGGCTTATCTCTACTACTGCTTGAGTCAGATCTTGTTGCATTTGAACATAGACTGCTTCAGTATCTGGGGAGTCACGAACAGTGCTGAACATTGTGCAGTTTTTTTTTGTTTTATTTATGCATTTTTGGGATGTGGGCTGGTCAGCATGTATTGCCCATCCCGAGTTACCCTTGATAAGCAGCTATTAGATAGGCATATGGATGATGGTATAAGATGGGGGTGGAGGTTAGATAGACCTTAGGATTAGGGTAAAAGTTTGGCACAACATCGTGGGCCGAAGGGCCTGTACTGTGGTGTACTGTTCTATGTTCTAAGTTCTAAGGTGGGGACGTACTGCCTTCTTGACCTGCTGCAGTCCATCTGCTTTGGGTTGACTCACAATGCCATTAGGGAGGGAGTTCCAAGATTTTGATCCAGCAACAGTGAAGGAACAACAACAGATTTCCAAGTCATGATGGCGAGTGACTTGGAGGGCAACTTTTAGGGGATGGTGTTCCCATGTATCTGCTGCCCTCATCCTTCTAGATGTAAATGGTCGTGAGTTTGGAAGGTGCTGTCTGAGGATCTTTGGTGAATTTCTGCAGTGCATCTTGTAGATCGTACACACTGCTGCTACTGAGTGTCGGTGGTGGAGGGAGTGGGATGTTTGTGGATGTGGTGCCAATCAAGCAAGCTGCTTTGTCCTGGATGGTGTCAAGCTTCTTGAGTGTTGCTGGGGCTGCACTCATCTAGGCACACTCCTGACTTGTGCTTTGTAGATGGTGGACAAGCTTTGGGGATTCAGGAGGTGGGTTATGTGCTGCAAGATTCCTGGCCTCTGAATTGCTTTTTGCAGCCACTGTATTTAGATGGCCGCAGCAGATCAGAACTAAGCTCTGCAGAGTTGCTACTACCTTGAAAGACATGAACAGCACATACTTGGGAATGTCATCAGGTTCTCCTCCATTTGCCATTCTGACTTGCAAATATATTGCCGCTCCTTCAGTGTTGCTGGGTCAAAATCCATCCACAACAGCTTTGTGGGGTTACTTAAACCAAATGGACTGCAGTGTTTCAAGATGGCAGCTTACCAGCACCTTCCTCAGGGCAGCTAGGCATCGGGAGTAAATGCTGGCCCAGCCAGCGATGGCCACATCCAATGAATGATAAAAATAAGTAGACCACTATCAACATATGACTCTCCTGATTAAAACTCTAAATCCTTGTATACACAGACTAACGAAAGCAAAACACAAGTGTTATACGTAGAGGGAAAAGTACTGGTGAATCCCTGCTCAAAAGCACCAATACATAAGCTTCACTGAGGTGCTTTTTTTGCTTCCCAAGACCTCCTGTTCTCTGATACCTTTTCCAGGTTCTTTCAGATCTTTGCTAAAGACATAGGGACTTACACATTAATTATTCAGTTTCACAGTAACTGATTAGAAGCAATAGCTAAGAGCTTGCCAAGCAGCAGTATAAGCACTACTCACAATAAGCTCCAGTAACTTCTGCTTTTAACAAGTGCAGCAATTCATTCCAGTCTTTGGTTTTAAAACAAACAAAAATTAACGAAAGCAAAAAGACGCAGTCTTCTTACCTGAACAGATCAGCCCTGATCTGTATGAATTCTAAATCTCAAAAGGCCATTCAGTCCATCAAACAAGCTTCACTTTTTGATTGTGATTTCAATTCCACTTTCCTACCTCTCCCTCAAAATCCTTGGCTCCTTTGTAGAACAAAAACTCAGCCTTGAACATATTCAATGACCCAATCTGAACTGCTTGCTGGAGGAGGTAACCCCAAGATTAAAAACCCACAGAGAATAAAATTCTCATCTCCATCTTAAATGAGAGATCTCTTGTTCTGAACTTGTAGCCGCAATCCTTAACTCCCCCACGAGAGGAAACATCAGAAAGTGATTAGGAAAGCGAATGGAATGTTATTTATTACAAGGAGAACAGAACATAAACGTAGGCAAGTGAACTTTATCTGAAGTGCCTCCAATGCAACCATATCCCTTCTTAAATGAGGAAACTAGAACTTCACACAGTACTCTTGCCATATAAACGCTGATCTACTCAGCAATGCCCATATTGCACGAACAAATCAAAAGTGCATTCTTACCGACACCATGCACAGATGCAGTAAAACTTCCCTACGTTTATGTTCCATTCTCCTTGCAATAAATAACATTCCACTCGCCTTCCTAATCACTTTCTGTACCTACATACAAACGTTATGCGATTCTTATACCAGGACACCCAGATCCTTCTGTACCAGCGGGCTCTACAATCTCCCTCCATTTAAACAATATATTGCTTGCTATTCATCTGGCCAAAGTTAACATTTTCCCACATTATACTCGATCTGCCAAGTGTTTACTTACTTGCTGAAGTTACCCATATCCCTTGCAGACTCTCTGTATCCTCCTCACAATACAACATCCTAACTTGGAAATGTATTGCCATTGCTTCGTTGGGTTTAGGTCAAAATCCTGGAACTCCCTACCTACGGGCACTGTGGATGTTCCTACACCAAATGGACCGTACAGGTTCAAGGCAGCAACTTCTCAAGGGCAACTGGCGAAGGGAGTAAGTGAAGGCCTAGTCTGTGACAACAACATACCATGCATAAATACAAAAAAAAAGTGCTCTCCCACTTACCTTTGTGTCCGCAGCAGATTAGGTTACAATGGGTCTGTTTGTGCAAGTCATTACCAAGGACTGTAAGTGGCTGGCGTGCCTATCATTAAAGACACAAAGTGGTTGGATCCCAGACTGATCTATGCTACATTCCAGGGAAGGTGATAGATGCAGATTTGATAGCAACGTTTAAGAGGCATTTAGTTAGACACGTGAACAGGTAGGGAATAGAGGGATATGGACCATGTGCAGGCAGATAGGATTCATTTATAATGACATCATGTTCAGCACAGACATGGTGGGCAAAACAGCCTGTTCATATACTATACTGTTCTCTGTTCTATTCCACTAGCTGTAGTTTGCCAATTCAAAAATGACCCTTTCAATGTAACACTGTCTTGTCAGTTAGTCAATCCTGACACAAGCAACTGTTGCGGACTTACCACCCAAAGTGGTCTGGAGGTGTGATCCTCTTTTAGGCTCATCAGTGTCCTGTAGTCCTTGGCTCCGTACTCATCTTCCTTAACCACAGTCTGCTCCACCTGTTTCCCAGCTGCAGAAGGGACAGCCTCCTGAGATTCGGTATCCATGAAAAGCTCATCCTCATCCTCTTCCTCATTATCATAACGACGCTTCTTGAATTTTTTCTTGTCTGATGAAAAATTTAAAGGTGATTAAAGTGTTTTTAAAGGCAGATGAGTAAAGGTAGGAAAGTAAGTTGAAAGGCGTTCACAAAAAGGTCAGTCAAGAGACAGTGATGTGGAAAAACATTTCACTTGGGATGTAATGTAGGAAACTGAGGTTAAAAACCAAAAGAGCTGTGGATGCTGCAAATCAGGAACAAAAACAGAGTTGTTGCAAAAGCTCAGCAGGTCTGGCAGCATCTGTGAAAAAAAAAATTCAGAGTTAATGTTTCGGGTCGGTGACTGGAGTTTGGGTTCGGGTCTGAGGAAGGGTCACCGGGCCCGAAATGTTAACTCTGATTTTTTTCTTCACAGATGCTGCCAGACCTGCTGAGCTTTTGTAGCAACTTTGTTTTTGTCGAGGAAATTGAGGTTGTCTGCTTTAGCAGGAACAACAGAAAAACAGATTATTAATTCAATAGGGATAGACGAGAGAATACTGTGAAACAGCGAGATCAGGGTGTCCCTGGACAAGTATCACAATAAGTTACAGAGCAAGTAATCAGAATAATTAACTCAAAGACTATAAATTCAAACTCCACCAGAGGAGTCTGACAACTTAAAATGTCGATTTTGCAGAAACAAATCAGGTTTACTGGAAAGAAACTTGTAATACTACCCATTCCGATTTATGTACGTCTGCAATTCTCTTCCCTCCACCACCACAGCTGACTGACACTGACTTGGCCCAGAAGTGTTGGAGGCCATCACACAGTTTTAGCAAACCATCACAAAGCAGCTCAAGCACATTATCGATCCACCTCCAGAGGCTAAACTAGGGGCAGGACAAGGCAATCAGCCAGCAACGGCCAACATCCAGACAGTGAACAGAATAGTGAAGATTTCGGTTGGATAACCCAATATAGAAGCCGTTTCTAAAAGTGGAAGCAGGCACCACGTGCCAATTTTGTCAACAGACTCTCAAATCGTTTGTAAAATGACTTTAGTAAGAAAGAAAGCTGCCCGCTTGATTGGCGCCACATCCACAGGCATCCACTCCCTCCACCACCGACACTCAGTAGCAGCAGTGTGTACTATCTACAAGATGCACTGCAGAAATTCACCAAAGATCCTCAGACAGCACCTTCCAAACCCACCACCACTTCCATCTAGAAGGACAAGGGCAGCAGATACATGGGAACACCACCCCCTGCAAGTTCCCCTCCAAGCCACTCACCATCCTGACTTGGAAACATATTGCTGTTCCTTCACTGTTGCTGGGTCAAAATCCTGGAACTCCCTCCCTAATGGCATTGTGGGTCAACCCCCAGCACATGGACTGCAGTTGTTCAAGAGGGCAGCTCACCATTTGGGGCAACTAGCGATGGGCAATAACTGCTGGCCAGCCAGTAACGCCCACATCCCATGAGTGATTAAAAAAAATAGAATTTTACAGTACAGAAGACTGTTTGAAACCTCCTAAGGAACCTGCCTCCACTACTCTCCCAGGCAGTGTATTCCAAATCCTAAAAACTGAGTAAAGTTTCTCATCATCTCACTCCCAACTTTCTTGTTGACAAGTTTGAAATTGTGACCCCTAGTTACTGACATACCAATTAGTTGAAACAAAATATATGTTTTATTAATCACAGAATGAGGGTGTTATTAGCCAGGCCAGCATATATTGCCATTCCACAATTAGCCAGCAGGCAGTTAAGAATCAACCATATCCTTTTTCATTTTGGCAAAACTGTTCATAATTTTGAACACCTCAATGTGGTCACCTCTTAAATCGTCTCTGCTCCAAGAATAATAAGCCTAATTTCTCATTGTAACTAAAATCCCACATTGCTGGTATCATTCTAGTAAATTTCATTTAATTCTCTCTCGGGTTTTAACATCCTTCCTTAAATAAGGCATCCAGAACTGAACACAATACTCCAGATGATCCAGAATTTCTCTCTGCAGCTTCAGCGAGCTTGCTGTGAGTGAGATGATACAGTATTCCCTGACACTGCACTAGTGACTCCATCACAACTGGATATTAGGGCATCCTGAGGTAATGAAACACACTGTCCTTCAGTTAAAGTTAACCTGTTTTGATGGGACAGCTGTGAAGGACATTGTGTAGAAACTGTCAATTACCAAACACAACCAGCTTTGCAACAATCTGGAACTAGACTGGTTCAGTAAAAGAGAACAGAGGATATCGATATCAAATCTGGTACTGTTCACACACATAAAACAAATGTAGATGTGCACTTATACTGCACTTATCACAACCATTGAAATCTCAAAACACTTTACAGTCAATTAAGGACTTTTTGAAATGATTTACTGTTGCAATGCAGGAAACATAACCTACAAACAGCAAAAGTACAACAACTAGACAATCTGTTTTTGCAATAGAGATAGTAGGAACTGCAGATGCTGTAGAATCAGAGATAACAAGGTGTGGAGCTGGATGAACACAGCAGGCCAAGCAGCATCATAAGAGCAGGAAAGATTGACGTTTTGGGCCTAGACCCTTCATCAGACCCTTTCTGATATAATCTGCTTTTACAATGTTGACTGAGGGATAAATATTGGCCAGCACAACAGAGAAAGCCCTCAACTGCTGTTCACCAAAATAGTGCCATGTAAATTTTTATACCCTCATTTGGGACCTCAGTTTAAATCTCCACTAATTGATGGACATCTGACATTGCAGCAGTTGCTACCCACTATATTAGGCTGAACAGCACCAACTCACTCCCAAAGCGCACACAATCATCAGAGATAAAAGGTACTGCAGATGCTGGAGAATCCCAGATAACAAGGTGTGGAGCTGGATGAACACAACAAGCTTTCCTGCTCCTATGATGCTGCTTGGCCTGCTGTGTTCATCCAGCCCCCACACCTTGTTATCTCGCACACAATCACCCTCCACTTCTCTTAGTGGACATTTACACAAGTGAGCACCTGAGGGGGGGCCTGTGCAAAACTATCAAAGATCCCAGCCCTTCTCTGACCCATCAGCTGTCAGACTGCATCTGGACAAACAGCTGTCCCTCTCTATCATCCACGCCACTCTGCACTGGCTGTATACTATTTCCTGGGGCAAGGGGGGGGGAACAGTGGTGTTGAGGGTGAGGGTTTGAAGGTGGAGAGGGGTAAGATGGGGAGTGAGGAGGGGATGAGTTGTATAACCGCGGGCCTCACCTCGCTCCTTCTTGCCCATCGTTGCCCGGTGTCTAGAAGCATGCGCAGCTACGGCAGAGCCCAGTGCGCATGTTTGGACCCGGCGCTGGTGCGCGGGTGCCGGCGCGCGTGCGCACAACGAAAACTCTGTCCACCCATCCGTCAGTCACATGATTCCTCCAGCTCAGTGACACCGAGAGGTCTGCGCTGCAGATCCTGAGATAACAAGGTGTGGAACTGGATGGACACAGCAGGCCAAGTAGCATTAATAGGAGCAGGAAAGCCGATGTTTCGGGCCTAGACCCTTCTTCCCTTGTTATCTCAGATCTGTGCTGCATCTTTGCAATTGAATGTTAAATTCAGACCCTGCTTTCTCAGGTGGATGGCAAACATTCCCTGACTGATACTTCATAGCAAGGCAGGGAGTTATAATCCTGGTAGTCATGGGCAATACTTGCTCTACAGTTCGCACAAAAAAACTGACAGCCTCATCATTCCCATAGTGATGTTTTGCAGCAACCTACCAAGATGCACACTGACTATAAGGCTTCCTCTATGACCATCGTGGCTGCCCTCTGGATGTAAAGCGATTGGGGAAGAGGTGTGGTCATGAAAAGATATTGTAGAACTAAAAGTCTAAAGAACTAAAAGAACTAAAACACATCACGACTGTAAATGTGGAATGAGGCACTAATAGAACATACAACTGTACAGCACAGTATAGGCAGGTACAGTACAGGTAATGTTGCTGATTGGCTTCTGACATGAAGCTGATATCACATACCAACTCAACTATTACAAATAAAAGTTTTCCATCTTTTTTAGGGTGTTATAACATCTAATTGACCCTTTGTAAATCCTTCATTTCAGCAAGGAGATTATATAGAAAAAACACAGAAAATGCTGGAGTAACTGTGGGGCTGGCAGCATCTGTGAAGAGAGAAACAGTTATTGTTTCACATGTGGTATGACTTCTTAATTGGAAGCTGTTGGAAAACGTTTTATTTTTAATACTTCTGAATTTCTTCAACGTCTGTTGTACAGTGCTTTTATTCATGGTTATACTGAACTTGCCTAAGACATTGATTAACCCCAGCTAGTGTACTACCAAACTTCAATGTAAGTGCATTGGACAGAGTGCAAAAGAGGTTTCCAGGAATGTTGCCAGGGATGGAAAACTTCACGTTGGGGAAGTTCAGACTGTTTGCCTTGGAGAACAGAAAGCTAATAAGAGATTTGATAGATAGATACTTAGAAAGTCATGAGGATAGACTAGACAGGCACAAACCATTCCCACCAATGTTCTCTCTCTGAGGGGCAAGTATATACGCTTATGGTTTCAGAAGTCACTATCACACACAGACTTCTGAGATTTGCCCAAAAACATTATAGGGCGTGTCAGTTCCCGCTTGTATAAGGAACAAAAAACAGAAGTTGCTGGAAAAGCTCAGCAAGTGTAACAGCATCTGTGGAGAAGAATCAGAGTTAATGTTTCGGGTCCCGTGACTCTTCCTCAGAACTTGTGTAAGGTTCAGGAACAAGGAGCGAAAGATTTAAAGTCGTTTACAAAAGAAGTAAATGTAAATGAGTAGTTTGGGACTTAAATGCCTTGAAGGTTGGTGGAAGCTGGATTGATTGGGTCATTCAAGAAGGTATTGGATGATTATCTAAAATGGAAGCAACATGCAGGGTTATAGGGATCAGGCAGAAGACTGACATGAAATCATGACATTCATTCAGAAAGCCAGTGCAGACACAATGGGGCTGAATGGTTTCCTTCTGCAAAGTAATGATTCTGTGATCATTGTCCTGCGCCCATCTCATTGTTAGTAAATCTAAACAAAGAGGACAGTGTGAGAGGGGATCTCCTCTGTCATTTTCTTTAAAGAATTGTTTGCGGCTATAGCAGAGGCTCCAACTGGTAGCTATTGTGTTTCCACTGACCCAGAGAAATCCTGCGCCAAGGAACTGAGTCAAATGTTTAGGAAGCATGTGTGTGTGGAACTTGCCTCATTGGAAGCAATATGATGGTCAGAATATTAGATCGGGAGCTGAAAACAAGGGGATAAATTCTGCTCAGTTCTGCTAGAAGGGACAGCACAATGGCCCAGTTGTTAGCACTGCTGCCTCACAGTGCCAGGGACCCAGGTTTGATTCCACCATCAGGCAACTGTCTGTGTAGAGTTTGCACATTCTCCTCATGTCTGTGTGGGTTTCCTCTGGGTGCTCTGGTTTCCTCCCACAGTCCAAAGATGTGCAGGTTAGGGTGGATTGGCCATGCTAAATTGCCTGCAGTGTTCAGGGATGCCTAGATTAGGGGAATGGGTCTGGGTGGGATGGCCTGCCAGGGTTTGGAGTGATTTTTCATGCAAATTCTTCTTTCTTTGCCTCATGAATTATGCAAGTAGGGTCTTCAGCACCTTTCTCTCAGAATTGCACAAAGGCAGAGGTAGAAGCACGTACCAATGCCAGAACTGTCTGGCTTTCACACCTTTCATGCCATATTCAAGATCCAGCAACACGCAACCTCAGACACTGCAAGTGTGACGAAAAACATGTCATTTGTATATTTCAGAGATAGTAGGAACTGCAGACGCTGGAGAATCTGAGATAACAAGGTGTAGAGCTGGATGAACACAGCAGGCCAAGCAGCATCATAGCAGCTGGAAAGCTTGACGTTTCGGACCTAGACCCTTCTTCAGAAATGGGGGAGGGGAAGGGGATTCTGAAGTAAATAGGGAGAGAGGGGGAGGCGGACAGAAGATGGATAGAGGAGAAGATAGGTGGAGAGGAGACAGATGAGTCAAAGAGGCGGGGATGGAGCCAGTAAAGGTAAGTGTAGGTGGGGACGTAGGGAGGAGATAGGTCAGTCCAGGGAGGACGGACAGGTCAAGGAGGTGGGATAAGGCTAGTATAAAGAACAAAGAACAAAGAAAATTACAGCATAGGAACAAGCCCTTCAGCCCATCAAGCCTGCGCCGATCCAGATCCTCTATCTAAACCTGTCGCCTATTTTCCAAGGATCTGTATCCTTCTGCTCCCTGCCCATCCATGTATTTGTCTAGATACATCTTAAATGACGCTATCATGGCACTGGAAGAATGGTGCACCTCCCAGTCGTGAACCATTTCAACTCCCCCTCCCATTCCACAGACAACATGTCCATCCTGGGCCTCCTGCGGTGCCACAACGATGCCACCTGAAGGTTGCAGGAACAGCAATTCATATTCCGCTTGGGAACCCTGCAGCCCAATGGTATCAATGTGGACTTCACTAGCTTCAAAATCTCCCCTACCCCTACCACATCCCAAAACCAGCCCAGCTCGTCCCCGCCTCCCTAACCTGTGCTTCCTCTCACCTATCCCCTTCTCCCACCTCAAGCCCCATCCCCATCTCCTACCTACTAACCTCATCCCGCCCCCTTGACCTGTCCGTCCTCCCTGGACTGACCTACACTCACCTTTACTAGCTCCATCCCCACCTCTTCGACCCATCTGTCTCCTCTCCACCTATCTTCTCCTCTATCCAGCTTCTATCCGCCTCCCCCTCTCTCCCTATTTATTTCAGAACACCCTTCTCCTCCCCCATTTCTGAAGAGGGGTCGAGGCCTGAAACGTCAAGCTTTCCTGCTCCTATGATGCTGCTTGGCCTGCTGTGTTCATCCAGCTCTACACCCTGTTATCTCATTTGTATATTAATGTATTTTGTTTGTAAGACTTGGATTTTAAACTACTGGCATATGGGTATTGGTCTATTTTTGTGAAGAGGTTAAAATTAACTAAGTTAGGCTTTATGGAACCATGATTTTAAATTCGTATGTGCCTTTTAGGGTGTTAATGAAAGTTTGTTTATATTGTGGGGATTTCCAACTGGAAAAAAAATGTCTAGGCATTAGCTTAGCAGAGTTTAGGGTGAGCACTTTTTAAAAATAGTTTTAAATATTTTGAACGGTTCAAAGGAGGGCAAAGGGCATTAAAGAGTCAACCACAATGCTGTGGGTCTGGAGCTGCATGTAGGCCAGATCACGTAAGGCCAGCAAATATCTTCCTGCAAGTCAACCAGATGGTTCTTAACAATGTTCAACAATGGTTTCATGGTCATCATTAGCATCTTAATCTCAGACTTTTTAATCAAATTCAAGCTTCACCATCGGCTGTGGCAGGATTTGAACCTGGGTCCCCAGAACGTTACCTGGGTCTTTGGATTTCTTTTTATATATTCATGCATGGGATGTGGGCATCACTGGCTTGGCAGCATTTATTGCCCTCTGGTCAATGAGGGATGGCAGTTAAAAGTCAACCACATTGCTGTGGGTCTGGAGTCACATGTAGTTCAGACCAGGTAAGTCCCTGAAGGACACTAGTGAACAGATGGGTTTTTCCTGACAACTGACAATGGTTTCCTGATTATCATTAGACTATTTTTTATTCCATCTTCCATGGTGCGATTTGAATCCAGGTACCCAGAACAGTACCTGGTGCTCCAGATTATTAGTCTAGCGATAATACCACTAGGTCATTGCCTCTCTTGGATTAATTGGCCTAGCGGTATTATTGCTCCCCACTAACCATGCTGAACTGTTGTTATTCCCACATGTTCCAAACTAAAGTTTACTCCCTGCTTCACCTAGAGACGCCTGGAGGTGTTAGTAGATGGGATGGTCATGAAAAGGGCAGTCCTTCCCCTTGAGACTCGTCACAGGACGCCAGGAGGCCAAACCCAGGCAGCCTGGGGCAGCAGAACATTCTTCTAGATTTGAGCACAAGGACATAAGCAGATAGATATTAAAGGCTTTTGAATATAATTTTAATTTACTAAGAAGCTAATCAACGTGACTATCAAATAGAACTGTGCTTTGTTTCAATAGTCATTTAAAATCCAAGATTATGAATTGACAAGCCCATGTTCAGCTGTATTAATGAAACTGTACCCAAATGGATTAGGAAATACTCCTTAAAAGCAAATTTAAAAATGTATATATTCTTTAAAATATTGCCCAATGACTATGTTTAAGCAGAAAGTTAAGGAAACAGAAACCACTTGACAAAATGGGTTTTGGGCATTAAGTAGAAGAGTGGAGTTGAGGAGTGGAGCGTGTGGGCTGTGTCCCACAGCAGAACAGAGCGAGCCAGCTGTGTCCTGCGGCAGAACGGACTGAGGCGCTCTTCTAGATGGTGTCGCACAGCAGAGCGGAGCGAGCAGGCCGTGCCCCACAACGGAACAAGCACATGCCCACTCCTGCAGAGTGAACAGGTGATTCCCAGGAGTTGCGGTGGAGCGAGCCCTTGATTGAGAGCGGCCCGTGAAAGCAGCGTAGCCTTGTGCTCTGGGACCTGCAGGAGCGGACTGGAACTTAAGTATTTATGGGAACTTATCACTCTGGAATTTTTCAATGTTTCAAACTAATCTATATTCTTTTCTTTACTCTGTAACAACACTTTATTTTTACTCTTAAGATTTATAGAACATAGAATATTACAGCGCAGTACAGGCCCTTCGGCCCTCGATGTTGCGTCGACCTGTGAAACCAATCTGAAGCCCATCTAACCTACACTATTCCATTATCATCCATATATTTATCCAATGACCATTTAAATGCCCTTAAAGTTGGCGAGTCTACAACTGCTGCAGGCAAGGTATGCCATGCCCTTACTACTCTGAGTAAGGGATCTACCTCTGACATCTGTCCTATATTTATCACCCCTCAATTTAAAGCTATGTCCCCTCATGCTAGCCGTCACCATCCGAGGAAAAAGGCTCTCACAGTCCACCCTATCCAATCCTCTGATCATCTTGTATGTCTCTATTAAGTCACCTCTTAACCTTCTTCGCTCTAACGAAAACAGCCTCAAGTCCCTCAGCCTTTCCTCATAAGACCTTCCCTCCATACTAGGCAACATACTGGTAAATCTCCTCTGCACCCTTTCCAATGCTTCCACATCCTTCCTATAATGCGGTGACCAGAACTGTACGCAATACTCCAAGTGCAGCCGCACCAGAGTTTTGTACAGCTGCAACATGACCTCACGGCTCTGAAAATCAATCCCTCGACCAATAAAACCTAACACACCATACGCCTTCTTAACAACCCTAGCAACCTGGGTGGCAACTTTCAGGGATCTATGCACACGGACACCGAGATATCTCTGCTCGTCCACACTACCAAGAATCTTACCATTAGCCCAGTACTCTGTATTCCTGTTACTCCTTCCAAAGTGAATCACCTCACACTTCTCCGCATTACACTCCATTTGCCACATCTCAGCCCAGCTCTGCAGCTTATCTACGTCCCTCTGTAACCTGTAACATCCTTCCACACTATCCACAACTCCACCTACTTTAGTGTCTTCCGCAAATTTACTAGCCGATTCTTCTATGCTCTCATCCAGGTCATTTATAAAAATGACAAACAGCAGTGGCCCCAAAACAGATCCTCGCGGTACACCACTAGTAACTGAACTCCTGGATGAACATTTCCCATCAACCACCACCCTCTGTCTTCTTACAGCTAGCCAATTTCTGATCCAAACTGCTAAATCACCCTCAATCCCATGCCTCCGAATTTTCTGCAATAGCCTACCGTAGGGAACCTTATCAAATGCTTTACTGAAATCCATGTACACCACATCGACCACTTTACCCTCATCCACCTGTTTAGTCACCTTCTCAAAGGACTCTAAGGTTTGTGAGGCATGACCTACCCTTCACAAAACCATGTTGACTATCCCTAATCAAATTATTCCTTTCTAGATGATTATAAATCCTATCTCTTATAATCCTTTCCAACACTTTACCCACAACTGAAGGAAGGCTCACTGGTCTATAATTACCATGGTTGTCTCTACTCTCCTTCTTGAGCAAGGAGATATTTGCTATCCTCCAGTCTTCTGGCACTATTCCTGTAGACAATGACGACATAAAGATCAAAGCCAAAGGCTCTGCAATCTCCTCCCTAGCTTCCCAGAGAATCCTAGGATAGATCCCATCCGGCCCAGAGGACTTATCTATTCTCACACTTTCCAGGATTGCTAACACCTCCTCCTTATGAACCTCAATCCCATCTCGTCTAATAGCCTGTATTTCAGTATTCTCCTCGACAACGTTGTCTTTTTCATGTGTAAATACTGATGAAAAATACTCATTTAGCGCCTCTCCTATCTCTTCGGACTCCACGCACAACTTTCCACTACGGTCCTTGACTGGCCCTAATCTTACTCTAGTCATTCTTTTATTCCTGACATACCTATAGAAAGCTTTAGGGTTTTCCTTGATTTCAAAGATTTCTCATGTCCCCTCCTGGCTCTTCTTAGCTCTCTCTTTAGGTCCTTCCTGGCTAACTTGTAACTCTCAACTTATAGCTAGGTACTTGTACCTAAGATTGTGCCTTTAAATGCAGCCGTTGTAGAAACTTTTCACTGTACCCATGTACTGGAATACATGACAATAACGGCTGTTCTGTTCTGTTCTATCCTATCCTATCTAGCCCAAGGTCCCAATATTGTGTTAAATGGCCAAGCAAACAGGAAACCAATTTGTGAAGAACATTGGTTGTGTGTTGCAGCCTGGACACCTTTTTGATTTTAGTTTGGCAGAGTTGCTGCAGCAGACTTGACAGGGATTCCAAAAGCCCACCTGACAGGCAATGAAAGTAAAAGTGGTACTGCAGGCATGATTCTTGAAATTTACATGGAATTCCAATATTCAAATTTCATTAAGGAGGGATCTACTTGAGGGTAAATACAAATATATTAATTAGGAGCAGGATGTGGCCAACTGAGCCTGCTCCCTATTTAATAGCATCATGACCGATCTGGTTACTCTACATTCCCACCTATCCACTTATTAAGAATATATCCACCTTTGTAAGATAAAGATTCTGCTTCCATCATCTTTTAAGGAAGAGAATTCAAAATTTCCCTTAAAGAAATAAATTTGCTTCATCTCGCTTTTAAATGGGCAACCCCTCGTTTTTGTGACCCCTAGTTCTGATTTCTCCACAGCATCTTTTCCACATCAATTCTGTTAAAACACATCAGGATCTCGTGTGTTTCAATCAAGTCAATTCTTACTCTTCTAAATACTGGTAGATACAAGACTAGCCTGCCCAGCTTTTCTCACAAGACAACCGACCATACTAAGTATTAGTCTGATAAACCTTTTCTTTAATCGCTTCCAGTGCACTTAGATCTTTTCTTAAATGAGGAGACCAATACCACACATGGTATTCTCAATGTGGTCTCACCAGTGCCTCAAACAACAGAAGCATAACCTCCCTATTTCGATATTCGATTCCTCTCTCACTAAACCAACATTTTATTAACTAATTGCTAGTACCTGCATACCTGCCTGCAGTCTTCTGACTTCTCACTTTTGGCGATTCATATACTCCGATTCCTAGATTCCTCTACAATCTCTCACTATTTAGGTAGCATGCTTTTGTTCTGTCTGCCAAAATGGCCAATTTAACATTGTCCCACATTATACTCCGCTTGTCACATCTTTGCTCACTCACTTAACATCTCAATATCCCTTTGTAATCTGCTCACATTCTTTCACATCCTTATTTGTCTTTGTGCCATCAGCAAACTTCACAACCGTATTTTTGGTCAGGCACAGGTACAAAGGCTGAGGGAACAAAGGTGGATCGACGAGGTTCAGGTAGAGATCAGTCACAATCAAGTTGAAGGCTCACGTTGCTGAGAGGTCTCCTCCTATACCCTTTTGCTGTCAACCAGAATGGAAAGTTGGTGCCAGCAACAGACAAAAGCTCAGGTTTGAATGAATTAACAGGGGGATCAAATGCACAGGAATGTGAAATAAATAGTTTTATTAATGCTCTGCAAAGTGCTAAATACCGTGGACTCTCCTTGACCCTGTCAGGGTTCCAGTTTGGAGCAGTAGCCTGCACACTTTGACCAACAGCACGGACTAACATGAAAGGCAATCTCCTGTGTACTAGTCCCACTGAACTCATGCAGAATCAGATTGCAACGAGAATGCGTACCACCAATATACAGATTTCATAGAAACAAGATTATTGGTAACAAACCAAATATAAACATGGCTTTCTTTTACAATAGGTACAAAGAACCAATAAAAGCAGTGAAAGTAAATACATCGGGAATCATTACAAATAAAACAGTTTATACACCTGTACAATTAAGAAACGTAATACAGTCATAATCTTGAGCCAGCAGAAAAGTCTGGCCGTACAATGTATATGGAGTTTAAACAGAGTAGCGTTTGACAGCTGATCATACAGTGCATTCAATATCACCCTGTATCTGGTCCATCTCATCTATCCTACCGTATTGTCAATGGAAAAGGATTTGGAAGATCCTAACTTCATGTTCATGACGCAAAACCTGTTTCAACTCTGAATATTAAAAAACCATGAGATTACTGTAAGCGAGGACCTCATTCTAAACAATTGTCTCAAATTCCTCTCTCCGCTAATTTAACGGAGGCGTTTATGCTCAACAGCCATTAATCTTTGCATGTGGAGATCACTCAGTAATTTCAAAACACGTTCACTCACATTTATATATTTATAAATTGTTCTGTTGCATTGATTAATGATTTCCAGATTGGATATGTTCTCTCACTCTCTCCTTGTGCCAGATTCATATTGTGCCTCCAATTGGGGCTGGGTTCTAACCTCTTACTCACTCTCAGCCACAAAGAAAATTGCCATTTTCTAATGCATTTTGAAATTTAACTTTTAAAATTAAACATAATGTGGGGTAGGGGGAAGAAGAACCAGTGGTGAAGGAAGCATTCAACAGGCATGCCCGATAAGGAGTGAAACCTGGTGACTGAAATACTGAGCAGAAGTCCTCTACCCACAACCCATCTCAATCACATCTGAGCCAATGAGCACCCTGTCATCCCCCACATACTCAGACAGTACAATCTTTAAGGCCAATGGGTCAGACACAATGTGAGGCATTGTGAATTTCTGTACCTTTTACTACAGAGGTAGAACCAAATCAAAATGATTTGAACTTGCCATCCTATAAAATAGAGCTTCAAATTATTTTAAAATGTTCTGAGGAAGGATCAAATGTTAACTCTGATTTCTCTCCACAGATGCAGCCAGACCTGCTGAGCTTTTCCAACAATTTCTGTTTTTATTTTAAAATGTAGCTTTACAAGTAACTAACAGCAGAACTATACGAGGGAACTGTACAAAACCCTGTTAAGCTAATTGCAAGTTTCACTGAGCTTTGTCATCTAGACAGTAAATCACGATACCCAGTAACAACCTCGCCAGTACCAATTACGCAGTCACGATGGCATCACTTAGAGAGACACAGAGATCGATGAAATATCAACGAATAGAACTGTGACAGACCAAACAGCAAGGGAAGAAGGGACATGTCACATTGTGTGGGGATGTAGGAATGACGTAGATGACAGTGAGTGTGTAGCCCATTAGATAGCTGCTCAATTACCCTCATGCTTCCTTCCTTGAAGATAGCAGGGATGTATAATGGGTGATCAGTCTGACATTCCACCCCTCAAACACGCTGGTGTCCTTCACTTGTAGGAAACTGAAATTTATCTCACGGTCAGCTCTCTTGAAATCAATGATATCATTGGCACAAATTACTTATATTTAAAAAGAAATGAGTAGCACATTTGTCCATCATCTTACAGCATGTGAGAATTGGCACAAATGTTTACACAACACCCAGTCCTGAGGCTGAATCACTAATCACTGGATAAGACAGTAAGGGACTGAATCCCACATACAGTCTCGCAGCTTAGGCAGACACCCGAGGCCACATTTCTTTCAATACACACCCTACATACGCTGGATGGAGGCAGCAATACCTGCGGATATGTTGCATCCACTGCAGGATAACTACTGAGCCATTATGGTCTTTTCCAAGTAACACCGGTTACTGCTAATGCTAACCCAAAAGCAACAGTGTGAACTCCTATACACCACTAAGTACACCGACGTACAGGACTCAAGGGGGTGTTGGGGGGGGTGGAGGAAGAGATGGTGGGTGTGGTTTGGAGGGGGGCGGTTGCTGAGCAAATAGCTCATTGCTGTAGCCCAACAATTCATGAATCTGCATCTGTAGCTGGTCCTCTCCCCACAGCCCCATATGGCTGCAAACTACACCATTAAACAGATAACAAAAAGCAAAATACTGCGGATGCTGGAGATCTGAAAACAAAGTACTTGAGAAACTCAGCAAGGCTGGCAGCAACAGCATTGGAACTGAACAGTCATAGTAGACTTGAAAAGGTTAACTCTGTTTCTCTCTCCACAGATACCTTAAGACCAAACTTATTTTTTTCAAGCATTTTGTTTCTATTTAAATAGGTGAGCCAGTCAGCATCACACCTCTCTCTCTGTGGCAGCTTGATATGCGTAAATCAACTGCTGCTTTTCCTGCAGAAACAACTTAATTTTAAAAATACTTAAAGGGTTGTGAGGAGCTTTGGGACATTCCAAGGTAGTGACAACTGATACCGCAAGGGACGAAATATCAGAATCCAGTCTCGCTATCGGATACACATAAGTATCAGGAAAACATACCTATAACTTCTTTCTTAAAATGTTAACCAGCTTCATTTACAGCACAAGGGATGTATATTTCCCTAATGTGATTTTTAAAAATTCGCTTGTGGGATATTGGCATCACTGACTAAGCCAGCATTTAGTGCCAGTTCCTAACCTGACTAGAGGGCAATTAAGAGTCACCCACATTGCTGTGGGTCTGCAGTCACATGTAAGCCAGATCAGGCAAGGACAGCAGATTTTCTTCCCAATAGGAAATTGGTGAACAAGATGGGTTTTTATGCCATCTGACAGTTTACATGGTCAACATTACACTAGTTTTTTTTAACAAACCATAATTTTATTGAATTCAAATTTCACCATCTGCCATGAAGGGATTCATTCCCATGTGCCTAGAATATTAGCCTAGGGTTCTCAATCACTAGTCCAGTGACATTACCATTACACCATTCACTCCCTTTAACGTGAGGAGAATGTACATGATCAAATAACCAATATGAAAAGCAAATTACACCTGCCCTCAAGGAGCTGTGTGTTTCAATATGAGTGTACCCTTAATAACATTTAGTACCTTTAAATGTTGGTTACCACCAACAAATGGGCAAAAAGACTTGAATCACTTTAAAACCCTTTGATTTTCATAAATTAACTCTTCAGAGACCGAATGTATATGACACAGTATCCAGATATGGCTGTAAATCTCTTGAACCTGTGTGAAACCCATCATGGTTTAATGACATGCAGGGAGTTCTTGTGGCACAATGGTAAGTCCCTACTTCTAGGTCAGAAGGTCCACATCCGAGTCCCACCTGCCCCA
The DNA here is from genome assembly GCA_024137785.1 of Ginglymostoma cirratum. Lineage (NCBI taxonomy): Eukaryota > Metazoa > Chordata > Chondrichthyes > Orectolobiformes > Ginglymostomatidae > Ginglymostoma > Ginglymostoma cirratum. The sequence goes on from JAHRHZ010000144.1 coordinate 95,987,204, forward strand.
GATGCGTGTCACAATGTGTCTGAACAGGTTGATTAGAAAATATCTGACATGACATTCGACGATTTTAACTGCATTACTAATCGGCAAGGCTCAATGTATAAAGCTGCCCCATCATTCACTACCACTGCTGTAGGAATCAAAAAGCATCAGAGAGGTGCAAAAGGAAGAGTATTTGTCTGCAGTTGGATGATGGCTACAGCATAGAAGACAGTTTTATTCTCAAGCTAATTCTGTGCTGGCCCTGTCTTGGGAGTGTTTAATGGGACAGTGTAGGTGATGCTTTACTTTCAGTCTAAAAGAGTAGAGAGAGCTTTACCCTGTACCTCACCCTGCACTGTCCCTGTACTAGGAATGTTTGATGGGACTAGTATCGAGGGAACTTGACTTTCTGTTTACTTTCAGTTTAACAGTGTAGAGATAGCTTTACTCTATTTAACTCCGTGCTGTGCCTGTCCTGGGAGTGTTTGATGGAGACAGTGTAGAGGAAACTTTACACTGCATCCAGTCATGTGTTGTCCCTGTCCTGGGAGTGTTTATACTGACATTTGGTAGCTGAAACAAAGTATTCTACTCTCCAGGGCTGATATCCCTCACCTTTACAAAAATAAAGATACTAAAAAATAACTTTTGATTAATTTCAGACTGGGTTTTGATTGCAATTATTGTTACGAAGCAGTTTGAGCACTAAGGTCCAAGCATTACATGAAGAGTGGTGGTGTCTTAAAAAGATTCCCCTTTGTTGGAGGGGTCAACCACCGGGAGACACAGATTTAAGTTAAAAAGCAGAAGGTTTTACAAAAAAAAAAAATCAAAACAATATGGATGCTGGAAATCCGAAACAAAAATAGAAATTGATGGAAAAGCACAGCAAGTCTAGCAGCTTCTTGGGAGAGAAATTCCAGTTAGCATTTCAGGTGCAGTGACCCTTTGAACACAGAAGGATGTTTTTCACCCAGAAGGTAGTAGGTATCCGGGATTCAATGCCTGAAAGGCAGGTAGAGGCAAGAACCATAAAATCATTTAAGAAGCATTTAGGCAAACACTTGAAATGCCATAGCATATGAGGCTACAGGCCAGGCTGTGGAAAATGAGACTAGAGTAGACTGGTGATTGATGACTGGTGCATTCAGGTCAAGGGGCCTCTTTTCACATTATAAAATTCTATGTTTCAACAAACTAAATGATCAATTTATTTTCAAATGGGATGTAAAAAGAATGTGTTTACATTTTTCAGGGGTACAACTGCGTCTAACAAGTCCCTAATTATCCTTGGTAAGGTGTTTGAGGTCCACCTTCTTAAATTGCTACGGTTTGTCTGGCGTTCACGTGGCCTTGTCAATAAATCAGTGGAGGTTAAAATGCTAATGGAATGTTAACCTTTATCACATGAAAATTTGTGTACAGGAGTACCGAAGTCTTGTTTCAATTGTAATGGAGCTTGGTTAGACTGTACAAGGATTACTGTGTGCAGTTTTGGTCTCCCTTATCTCGGGAAAGAAAGTAGCTGCCATACAGGGAATACAGTGAAGGTTCACCAAACTTGTTCCTGGAATAGCAGGACAATTCTAGGAAGAGAGATGGGGCAAACTATGCCTATATTCTCTAGAGCTTTGGACCGAAAGGGTAGATGCAAGTATGGTATTTCCCCTGGTTGGAGAATCAATTTAAGAAGAAAGGGAATGCCACTTAGTCTGAGATGAGAAAATTTTGAATTCAGAGGGTTGTGAACCTTTGGAATTGTCTACCACAGAAAGCTGTAGAAGCTCAAGGCAGAGGTTGATAAATTTATGATTGCATTGGTGCATAATGTTTTGGGGATGGGGTGGGTAAATGGCATTGAAGTGTTTGATCAGCCATGACTGCATTGAATGGTGGGCAGGCTCAATGGGCTGAATGATCCCTTCTCAGACTCTACGTTTTGTTGTTATTTTTGTTTGAACCTGAAGTTTAATAACATTAGGGCTTTATCATAAGGTTAGTGTACAATTGCAAATGGAATGAATGGAAGTAATGCTCACTGTTTGAGTTATGGTTTGGGTTCCATTTCAACGGGCAGTCATCTCGCAAAGAATGCCCGTAATCAGAGAATTTCACCAGCTTTGTAATCGCGAACACAGAACGCCTTGCTCACTGCAAAGCCTACAGACACAGTCCAGCTTCAACTGGTAAATTTGTTTTACTAACTAACCGAGGTAAACCATAGTTGTAATGGGTAACATCCTTGTTATTTATTAACAAGGGGCCTTTAACAATCAGTCAAACCTTTACAGACAATCTGATATTAACCAGATCATGATTAACCTCATGACGACAACATACCCAGAAACTGCTATTTACTCTTGGGAAGTGTTAACACTGTCAAGCATCAATCAGCCAAAGGGAAGCTCTGACTTGAGGAGGGGACCAGAGAATCTTCAAAGATGCTGGAGAAATTAAAATGCCACAGGAGATTTCAACCTAATGCAGGTCATTATTACCAAATCCAGCAGGAAGTTCAGGTAAATGTCAGCTTTATACACCGTCCAATTACTCTCCATTGAGTTCCGGAGTAAAGTTGAGCAGGTTTCAAAGAAGCGCTGTAGCTGATCCCATCAACATTCCTAAATAAGAACCGAAAAAACTGCAGATGCTCCATATCAAAGAGGAAGGGTCACTGGACCCAAACGTTAACTGATTTTTCTTCACAGATGCTGCCAGACCTGTTGAGCTTTTCCATGAATATTCCTGTTGTGCAGCTTCAGTTAAACTTCACCCCAACCAGTCAAAGGCCGAGAATATTAGTAGTAAAGGCAAGTACATCAGTGAAGCACTATGACCCCTGTGTTAGACACATCTTAAACTTCTCAAATGATGTTGGCCAATCAAAGCCATATTTTAGGTTGGCAGAGAATGAGGGAGATAAGACAAGAAATAATACTTTACATCATGACAGCTTACTAAGTACTAGGCAAGGATTAACACTTGGCAATAGGTACCAGGAATCACTTCTGTCTTTTAACAAATTACATATAGCACACTTTGTTGGGGAAATGTGATTAAAAACCACCCTGATTGTTAGTACCCAAGTAAAGCTATTCGACTCTCTCCTCAGACAGTCCTGTCCTGGTTGGGTTTAGGAACTGTTCAACAGTCTATCACATGGTCACAGGATCTCTCACCTCATTTGGTTTAGAATAGATGTTGACCATATTTTGGCAAACTGACCGGATTAAACAGGCGTTGGGGAAAAGAAAATCCCATTGAAATATTAACCTGCTTTTCCTCTTTAAGCTACTGGTTGACTGCTGTGTATTTCCATATATAATGAATTAAACTTGCATACATTCACTATTTGGCCACCTACAATGATCAACTATCCCCAGTGTTTGCGAGACACTTGGTTAGACAAGGGAGAGCAACTAACATCTCTACTATGTGCCTCTGTAGTACCTTTATGCTGCTTTGTGCTGCTCTGCACTAAGAAGACCAGAGGTAACTTTCCTGCCTGTACATCGAGATCAGACTCATGTATGTGGCAAATCTTCCACATTCTTGGAACATAGTCCCACCTTCACATCCAAACAAACAGATCCTCATCCAAATGGACTGGAAAGGAAGCACAAGGGAAGAGAAAAGTGAATATGAAGTGTTAGAGGTATTGTATCAGCTGTGTGTTGCCGCTCCACCTGCCCCGTGATGCTGTTCGACACAGCAGCTTATTCTGGGACATAACTCGATTCTTTAGAAAGGCCATGGCATTCAAACCAGGTTGCCAAATCGAAAGACATAATCATCAAGAATCTGCATTTATATAGCACCTTAATGCATCTCAAGGTGCATCCCAGGAGTGACTATCAAGTAAAATCTAATACTGAGCCACCCATGGAGATATTGAAATAGGGTCTAAATGGACTACTTTAAAGAACAGGAGATGAGGGGAAATTGGAGAGGGTTAGGAAGGAAATTCCAGAGCTTGGGGCTCAGGCATCCGAAGGTGAGTGGAGCAGTGTAAACTTGGGAGAGGACGACAAGCCAGGATTAGAGGAGTGCAGAGATCTGAGAGGACTGGAGGAACTAACAGACTGGGGTCTGTGAGGACTTGGAAAAATGCAGCACAGTTTGGGTTTAAAGAGACAGAAAGGGAATCTTTGATGCGAAGGATGGACTAGATTCCAATCATGGGATTACCACATTGTGAGTAGCTCATCAAATATGCTTCCTGATTTGTTCAACCTCCACATAATGATGCATTAAGCCAGAAAATGAGAGATGGCTAACCCAAGGCTAAAATGTAAAGCCAACCCTGGAGCACTGAATTACTGAATCCACGTAAAGTGAACGCTGTCAAAAGTAGAACAATACTGTTTTGTAGAAGTGCACAAATTGCACAAAGCAGCTGCACAGGGTAAAGTGTCAATTACACTACCTTCAAAATATTGACCCAGGACACAATTTTGATCCAAATTAAGTAAGGCTATGTCCCAGAGAGTCAGCTCTGCTCAGCGATGGGACTTTTTATAAATTGTCCTCAGGACATGGGTGGAACGGGCTCAGTGATCCTGAGCTGTCCTGAGGCACTTGTGGGCCTTCTGAAACAACCACAGTCCTTGTGCTGATGGTGGTGCCAGCAATGGGACTGTAAGCAACCAGCAGATAACAGAGGCAGCCTGGCAGAAGGGGGATTGTAACAGCCATGGATCAGGAACTTTCTCCCAAGGGGTGGACTGATTCATTACCAAAAAACAAAAACAAAGTACCTAGATTTCAAAATGGCCTTGATTCCATTCACAAAGCAATATGAAAGATCTGTAAACATTAATCAAATGATACCTATAAAAAGTGGAAGTGTAACTTGGTGGCTAATGTTTCAGCACCGTTTATTCCTGAGATTAATTAAGCTCGGATAACGCCTTAAACGTGAAGTACTTGGAAGTTCCGGGCCACCCTACAAGCCATGGCTGGAAGTATAATGTCCTGGAGTGCAGGTAAAAGCTGAGGGCATCACCATGAGCTTCATGTGAAATCACAGTCCATAAAGTGGCACCCATTTTGGCCTAAGACAGTGCTACAGAGATTGACACATTGCTTGGACACAGACAACCTTGTTGTGTGCTACTCAGACAAATATCTATTTTTGTCCAGGTGCCCTTTCAAAAGGATCCAATGGCAAACACACACACAGGCCTCACAGTGAAGGCCAATAACACATTTGGCAGGTGTAAAGATGGCCGTAGAGACTGTTAAGTAACGGCAGAGAAAAGAAAACTGACAAACGTTTCTAGGGCAGGTCCCAAGTGTGAGAAATGAGGGAGAAACACCAGGTACTTTTTGAGACCAGACTCTGAAAACAGTGACATTCCCCTTGTCAGTCTGGACCACTGACTATACTGGCTTATGTGGAAGTTGAAGGAGGAAGAATTGATGGCTACTCTGGGTTACACAGCCCAACTGTAACTTTGCCCTATGAATTCAAAGTTCTATGCAGTGATAGAATACTAAGAGCAGTCCTGTTGGGTTTCTTGGCTTTAGGTTATATGAAAACACCCTGGTAGACATTCTGCAACAGGCTACCATTGCTGAAATTATTTGCATAACAGTCTAGTTTATAATATACTGCAAGTTCGACACACTTAGAGAGGCTCAGTCTCTGCTACTTACAAATGGCAAATAAATTCATATTTCTCATGGGGAGTAGGACCTGTCACACTACATCAGACGATGAATAATCAGGAATGGGTTATGTAATAAAGTGCTTTACCTTGAAGAACATCAGAGTACTGTGTGAATACACTGTAAAAAACCTTCTGATCATTCCCTTTATGAGAATGCAAAAAAGTCTCATTATAAATACAAATTTAAGTATAAATTACAACCTAGGAAACACCTAGAATCACCAAAATTATACATTGAAAAAGTGCAATCAGATAGAAAATAAATGCATCAGATGTTGAGGTTAGTTGCTAGTGATAGTGCACAAAAGTGTGGCGCAACAGTTCCTCTGCTGATGGCCTCTGCTTTGCCTCCACAAATATCTTTTTCAAAAAGTCCCGACTGTGGTCTGACACATGAGGTGGCAGCTGAGGATTCGTCGGCTGAGTGGCGATCTTGAAGATGGCTGCCATGGCTTCAAACTCAGCCCAAGGGGGCTTTTCAGTGAGCATCTCCACAACCGTGCAACCAACACTCCTGCAAACGTGAAGAGGCAAAGACAAAGCCAAAACTCATACTGCTGGTTCTCTGAACAGAAATCCCAAACACCTCAAATAAACGTAAAGAAAAGCAATGATTCTCAGAAAAAGGAGTCTTAGGTTAAAAAGCCCAGATTCAGAGAGATGGTATTCCTCTCCCAAGTTACTGAAGAGAGTTGTTGTAGTGGGGTGGTGGTGGGGGTGATGATGGTGGCAGGGAGTGGTGAGATGTTTGAGGCTCGGACATTTATTTTCAACGGATTTGCTGGACACTAGGAAGACAGCAGTCAAATCAGAAACAAGCTAATATGGTGGCTATAATCAAAAAGAGATCAACAGAGACACAATCAAACGCAGACCAATTAATCCTACCTATAAGTTTTCATTTCTATAAAAAGGAAGTATTTGCATAAAACATGTTTTCAATGCTGTAGGAATCTTAGGATCTACTTAAACAAAAGGTACGGGCAGATTAACGGAGGCTGCAATTTCACGCATGTTAAATACAAAGTGTAAGATACACGATAGCAACACACTATTGCTACTCAGAGTCAGTGCTGGAGGGATTGAATGTTGTGGAGGTGGTACCAATAAGGCGGGCTGCATTGTCCTTAATGGTGTTGAGCTTCTCAAGTGTTGTTGGAGCTGCACCCATTCATACAAGCAGGGAGTATTCTATCACACTTCTGACTTGTGTCTTGTGACCTGTGGAAAATGACTCTGTGGAGTCAGTGGTAAGTTACTCACGCAGTATTCCTAACCTCTGCCCTGGTCTTGTAGCCATAGTATTTATATGGCTAGTCCAGTTCAGTTTCTGATCAATGGTAACCCCAAGATGTTGGCAGGTGGAAATTCTGAGATGTCAATGCCATTGAATGTCAAAGAGCAATGATTAGATTCTTTCTTGTTGGAGATAGTAACTGCCTGGGCATTTGTGTGGTGCGAATGTTACTTGCCATTTGTCAGCCCAAACCTGGATATTGTCCAGGTCTTGCTACATTTGGACATGGACTGCTTCAGTACATGAGCAGTCGCGATTGGCGCTGAACATTGTACAACCATCAGTGAACATCCCCACTTCTGACCTTATGATGGAGGGAAGGTCATTGATTAAGCAGGTGAAGATGGTTGGGCCTAGGACACTACCCTGAGGAACTCCTGCAGAGATGTCCACTCTGAGGTTTAGTATGATTGGTCTCATTCATAAAACTTTAATTCCGGTCTTGTCAACTTACCAGATATCTGCTTTTCTGCCATAACCTTCACCACTGATCACTTCTGGGCTCATCCAGTACGGTGTGCCAGTGACCGACTTCATGCCTGTCCCTGACAGACAGATCGTCTGCAACCTTCTACTGGCACCAAAATCTCCCAATTTAACATTACCAGCGGAATCCCGTAAAATGTTTGCTCCTTTAAAACAAAATACACCATTTCAGTCTGAGATAGTAAGAACTGCCGATGCTGGAGTCAGAGATAACACTGTGTGGAGCTGGAGGAACACAGCAGGCCAGGCAGCATCAGAGGAGCAGGAAAAGCTAACATTTCGGGTCGGGACCCTTCTTCAGAAAAAAATGAAAAATATTCTTTTCTGAAGAAGGGTCCTGACCTGAAACATCAGCTTTCCTGCTCCTCTGATGCTGCCTGGCCTGCTGTGTTCCTCCAGCTCCACACTGTGTACACTATTTCAGTCTAATTTCCAACACCTAACGGTGCCCACAACAATCACAGGAAGATGCCCATATCCTGCAAAAAGCATCAACTGCTGTAATTTCATAGTAAAATGATATAAAATCACAAAGTATGCTGATGCACCAGAGCAATGCAATAAGTGCACGCCCTGTACGTAACACGTTTCAAATTCTCCAGAATTACAGGTGAGGTTCGCTCCATCACTACTAAAAGTGTGATGACGCGATTCCAGATGCAAGGAATCACAAAGAAGACAGGGAGATACTAATTGGAATTGCCTGCATTTGGCAGTATCACCCTTGTGCAGAGCGGGAAAATCATACTCACACCAGCACTCCTGGGTGAGACCAGAACAAAATTAAACTTATTTCACCATAGGACAGGTCAGGCATGATCAATCCAGAGCAAACATTTGCTGTTGCTTCCACCCAAACCTCTCCAGGTCTCCAATGTGACTTAGTTCCATGACCATCAGCAGATTACCGGGATACTGTGTGGCGACCCTCAGGTTAAACCACTACGAGTCGTCTCTCTCTCTTGCTCTCTGATGAAACCGCAGCCTAGGAGTTAGGAAGGCAAATGCAACTTTGGCAGTAGTTAGGAAGGCAAACCCAACTTTGGCATTTATTTTGAGAGGACTTGAATATAAAAGTAGGGATGTATTTCTGAGACTCTATCAGGATCTGGTCAGGCCACATTTGAAATATTGTGTGCAGTTTTGGGCCCCATATCTCAGAAAGGATGTACTGGCCCTGGAGCGGAATTAGAGGAAGGTCACGAGAATGGTCGCAGGAATGAAAAGCTTAACATACAAGGAACGTTTGAGGACTCTGGGTCTATACTCAATGGAGTTTAGAAGGATGAGGGGGGATCTAATTGAAACTTACAGAATACGGAACGGCCTGGATAGAGTGGATGATGGGGAGATATTTCCATTGGTACGAGAGACTAGGACCCGAGGGCACAGCCTTAGAGTAAAGTGAAGACCTTTTAGAATGGAGATAAGGAGAAACTTTTCAGCCAGAGAGTGGTAAATCTGTGGAATTCACTGCCACAGAAGGCTGTGGAGGCCGGGTCATTGAGTACATTTAAGACGGAGATAGATAGGTTCTTGATTGTCAAGGAGATCAAAGGTTAAGGGGAGAAAGCAGGAGAATGGGGTTGAAACTTATCAGCCATGATTGAATGGCGGAACAGACTTGAAGGGCTGAATGGTCTAAATTCTGCTCCTATGTCTTATGGTCTTCTGATCCTCTGGGACAATGGCAACTTTACTTTTCCACTTATTGGGACATTGTCAATGTGTCCATTCGTCATCTGCAAGTTTTGAACAGGGAGCTTCCTTGGCTGTTGCACTCCAGTGTGCATCATATCAACTTGGGGACAGTGAGGACTGCAGATGCCGGAAGCCAGAGTCAATAAATGTGGAGTTGGAAAAGCACAGGTCAGACAGCATCCGAGCAGCAGGAAAGTCAATGTTTCGGGCCAAAACCCTTCGTCAGGACCTTACTCCTCGGATGCTGTCTGACCGGGTGCACATTTCCAGCTCCACATTTATTCACTCTCAAAGTCAAGGCCAATTCTTTTCTCGCCCATTACAAGAATCCCAGCCAACTTACCCCTCTGAGAAAATATTTCGTGCAGCAAGTTGTTGTGATCTGGAAGAGTAATTTTCAAAAGCAATTGAATAAATGTAAGAAAGGAAAGAGAAGGGGAGCAAGACTAATTGGATATCTCCTTTGAAGAGCTGGCATAGACACAGTGGGCTAATTGGCCTCCTTCTTCAATGGCTCTTCAAGAGATCAGCAGCTATGCCCAGGGAAGAATGGCAGAGATTGAACATGCTATTCCAGACCCTACAATGTTTGTGTAGCACTAGACAGTGCCACTGGTTATCAGGACAGATAGCTGTTGTACACTGAAGATATAATTAAATGTGTTTCTAAATTCCCATTCTGAACTCATGCGAAACTTTATCCTAATTTGCACCCAGGCCAATTTACTCATCTCTGTGCTTGTTGATCTACACCATCTCCCAGTCAAGTTACTCAATTTTAAACTCCTCAGCTTGGTTCTTATACTCCCTCCCATGACCTTGTCCCTTCTTATCTCTGCAACATCTGTCAGTCCTACAACACTCAGATTTCTACAATCCTTTCATGTCCCCCCAAATCCTTCACCCCCACCATTGGTAGCCATGCTTTCTGTTGCCTGACTCCAAGCTTTGAAATTCCCTAACTCTAACCCTAACCTTTCTCTCCTCTTCTAAGAGATTCCTCAACATTTACCACTTCGATAAGCTTTCGGGGACCAGTCCTAATCTTGCCTTCCTGTTTCAGTGTTTGACTTTGCCTGACAGTATTCCTGTAAAACACCTTGGAATACTTAGTTAAAATAAAAGACGCTGCATAAATGCAAGCTGATGTTTTAAGAGAGCAAAGGAGCACAGACATACTGAGCAGATGGGATTAACCCCCAAGTAATAGCATATGCTTATTGGCAACAGAAAAAAAATCTTCTATTTGTCTCCAACATAAGCAGGAGAACCAGAGTGCAAGAAAATAGATTGAAAAATGTTTGAACTATTATTAGCAAAAATATGAAGTTAGGAGAGAGATTAAAGATTGAAATAAATAAAGTGAAATCAGACTGAAACAAAGATTCATCTGAAGCTCATAAAATGCGAGAAACACTCAGCCAGAATTTATTGGGAGAAACAAAGTTAATGCTTCAGATTGATCATGGCTTTACACAGATGCTGCTGACCTTCTGAGTGGTTTCCAGCAATAATTGGTTTTTCTCTCAGATTTTCAGTCTTTGTAATATTTTGCTTTTATCTTTAGGACACTATTCTAATGATGTTCCTCTGAACAACCGAGCATTGTTATTACAGAGAGATTAAGGTTTGTTTCTGCATCACAGTATACAGCCCAGGGAGCTGCAAGTTTCTTTTCCTCTTGCAGTACGTAAGCTCAGCTGACCGCACACATTATTTCAGTTCATAACTTTCTGCCAGCACTCACCTTTTATATCTCTGTGCACAATCATGTTACTGTGCAGGTAAGAAACACCTTCCAGGATCTGACGAGTGTACCTGCGAGTCACGTTCTCTGTAAGAGCACCATAGGCCTTCAGCTGGTCTTTTATTGAACCCTACAGAAGAATATTGTAATCCAATCACTTGTAAATTCCCTCCAGACACTGTTTTCACAGATTACTTAAACAGCGATTTAGTGGTAATATCATATGTCTGGCAATCAGACAAATGCTCTGGGGACCATGGTAGGTGGTAGAATTTAAATTCAATTAATAAATCTGGAATTGAAAGCTACTTTCTGTGAATGGTGACTGTTAAACGCAAATGGTTCAGTAATCTTTCTTTAGGGAAGGAAACCTGCAGCCCTCATCTGGTCTGGCCTACATGTGACTCCAGAACCACTGCAACACAGTTGACTGTCAACTGTCCGCTTCAATGGCTGAGCAATTATTTCAGCACAGCAGTGATTCAGGACGACCAATAAATACTGACGTTGCCAGCAACAAAATATATGCCACATAGTCATAAACAGATAATTTGTTTTAGAGTTACCACTTCAAGGTCTCCTGAATATTCAAATTTTTGGACTGGAAAATTATGCTCGTAGCTGTGACATCCCTTTACAAGTTAGCAAGCTCCAGTTGAAATACTGGGCAGACTAACTGCGTTATAGGGGTTTTGATTTTTGCGAACAGAGTAAACTCTTTCTATCTGAGGTTTATAGGTTTAACGGTAGGTGCTATCTTTTATGATAAGAGCCTTTTTTCAGTGTAATGTTATTTTATTTTACCATGAGCTACCTCCAGCTTATATGTTAGAAAGCAGCACCTGAACAAAACACCATTTTTTTATTCAACATCTCTTTGAAACAAAAATAATTTTACTGTTTTCTCCTCCTTTAAAACTTGCAAAGAATCAAAAATATTTATTTCCTAAATTGACAAGGATCCCAAGACTGACCTTTGGCTTCATGGCTGTAAACACCTGCTAAACAGAAAACTTCTCATTTACAAGAGGTCCGGTGTGCTGTTTTCAACGCTCATTTTCCATTTAGCCTCACTAATCGATTTTTCATGGGCTCCATACATTATACTTATCACTATGTTGTAAGTCCTGATGTCAACTTGCCAGGCACCAAGAACAACTGTACATGCACACTCGGCCTCAATCAAAAGCACCGGGAACAAAGTTTCCTACACTAAAGATTTATTTTCCCAGGGAAATCTGCAAAACTTGAGAGGTCTCTGTATATGCATTTATCAGCAATTTACAACAGTTCAAAACTGCTTCTCCATCTTTATTTCTGGTGTCTGATAATTTAGTGACCTGTGTGGAGATACATTTATTGACAGTAATGGATGAAGTCAATCCAAATTCGCTGTTTGGATCTGTTAATAGCTTTTGAACTGAATCATCCAGGGCTGTGGCTTTGAAAAACCTTGGAAAAATTTACAAGGCAGAATTCTGACAGATGCAGATCCTGAAAATATACATTGTTTAGAAAAGAATGATGAATCACAGCCCACCATTAACAATGATAGTTAAATGCCTGCAAAGAACCAAGTAAATTTAATGAGAATGAGAACAAGAACGTTTTTGTTTTAATATTCATTCAAGAGACATGGGCATCACTGGCTGGGGCAGCATTTATTGTCCTTCCTAGTTGTCCTTTGAGAAGGTGGTGGTGAGTTGCCTTCTTGAATCGCTCCAGTCCATATGCTGTAGGTTGACCCATAATGCCCTGAGGGAGGGAATTTCAGGTTTGTGACCCAGTGACAATGAAAGAACAGTGATACATTTCCCATGGTACACCAATGGGGTCACCCATCTCAGGACTCGTTACAGAAGCAGTCATGCAAAGACTAGAACACACCACCCTCGCCTGCATTCAACCTAAACTGTGGATCAGTATGTAGACAACACATTTGTCATTATTAAACGCAACAATTTAGAAGAGACCTACCACGTCATCAACAGCGTATTCAGAGGGATTAAATTCACAAGGGAAGAAGAAAACAAAAATTACCTTCCGTTTCTGGACGTTAGAGTTGAGCATATGACCAACGGTGAGTTCCAAACCTCAGCACACAGAAAAGCAACCCATACGGATCAAATCCTCAGCTTCCACAGCAACCAGCCCAACGCCCACAAACAAAGCTGCGTTAGGACACTATTTAAACAGGCCAGGATACACTGCAACACTCCAGAACTACACCAGGAAGACGAAGAACACTTATACAAGATCCTCGCTTTAAAACGGATATCCCCGCAATTTCATCCGCAGATGCCTACTAAACAGGCCACAACAGTAGGACACAGTACACCATAACACACTGGCCACACTGCCCTACATCAAGAACATATCGGAACTGACAAGACTCCCAAGACCACTAGGAATCATGGTGGCCCACGAGCCCACAGCCACTCTACCACAAAAAAAAACCACAATTAAAAACCCCATTCCCACAACATGCAGAATGAACGTGGTTTACAAAATACCATGCAACGACTGCCCCAAACATTACATTGGACAGACAGGAAGGAAACTAGCCATCAGAATACATGAACATCAGCTCTCAGCAAAACGGCACAACAAACTCTCCTTAATATCGGCACATTCAGACAATGAAGGCCATCAGTTTAACTGGGACAAGGTAACCATAGTAGCCCGAGCCAAACATAGACACTGACAGGAATTCCTAGAGACATGGTTCTCCACCCGTAATGCAATCAACAAACATATAGAATTGGACCCCATATACAAACCCACACAGATCGAAACCAGAAATGTCACTACTCACCGTTAACAGACCGGACAGTATAAATTCCAAGAATAACATGGTTTCATCGGAGGCTCCACTGATGATGTCACCTAACATGGTGACGAAATGTCTGAACAAGAACAAGCCAGCTCATCGAGCAAGTCAACAACCTCACCCACAACCCGAGCTACAGATCTTTGGCAGAACTTTAGATACATTTCCGAGTCAGCGTGGTGAGTGGCTTGGAGGGGAACTTGCAGGGGGTGGAAGTTGCATGTATCTGCTGCCCTTGTCTTTCTAGATGGGTTGTGGGTTTGGAAGGTGCTGTCTGAGGATTTTTGGTGAATTTCTGCAGTGCATCTTGTGGATAGTACACACTTGCATTACCGAGTGTCAGCTACGGAGGGAGAGGATGTTTGTGGATGCAGTGTTAATCAAACTGTGGTGTTACCGATTGCATCTACAAATGTGTGCTGTCCTGATGAGTGGTGATAATAAATGCAGCCTTTTTGCGAACATGAAATCTTACTGTACATTTCCTGAACACTTCAGAACCATAATTTTTGATCAGGGTAATGTCTTTGAAAGACACATCCTACCTTCAACATGTCCCTTTAAGAAATTTTGCTTTTCCAAGTATTCTCAAGAAGTCTTTGTCCACCAGTTCAAGTAATCATTAACTGATTGTCCTGTAGTTTTCAAGCCATGTACCAAATAACAGAATTAGGGAAGACACACTATGATAATGAATATCCAGGATTTTGTTTAAGCTTACCCCTGGCATATACTCCATAAAGATAGAAAGAGTTCTCTCTTGAGGGTCTCTCAAACAGCCATAATACTGGACAATCCTTTCATGATGCAGATTCTTTAATAATTGGATCTCACATTCAAGAGCATTCACCTCCTGAAAATAAGGAAAAATCAGACCGTTAGAAAATACAATGCATGCAATACACAGAAAGCCTTTTAATATGAATACATAATCATAATCAAAAGGCCACTGCTGATAGGGCCTCCTATCTCAGTGCAATTTCTCCTCTACTGATACATGCCCCACGTTTCCCTCCCCTGTCAGTAGGTCTCCTCCCATCAACACACACTCCTACAATCAAACCCACCCCCACAAACACCCTTCCCGTCAGCACAGCCCTCCACACCTCAACGTCTCACCTATGTGGCCCCCACATCTCACCCTCCAATGACCCCACACACCTCTCCCTCTGTCAATGTGGCACCCCTACACTCAACGCCCTAACACTCCGTCAACACAGCTCCCCAACTCTCCACTTCCACGAACACTGCTCCCCAATGCTCCCATTGATCCATTACCACTTGCACTGTCTCATGCAGCCACCCAGTAATAGTGCCCATGCCTCCTCAACATGCAATGCAATAATCTCACCTTGCTGGTCTCAGGACTGTCTGGGTCGAACTGAACTTGTTTCACTGCCAGTTCTCTTGCTGTGTCAGCATCATAGCACAAATAGACCCTGCCAAATGCCCCTTGGCCCAGCAGCTTGCCCAGTCTCCAATTTGTCGGCGCCCTTGGAGCTACAAAACATGAAGCCGATTTTAGAAAATGAGAAAGGAGAAATGTGAATTTTCCACCCTCACATGCCTGAGTAGTCTAAGTTCTCGCAGAACCAAACACACGCCAAAAATGCAGCCACTTTAGCTGATCTTCGAGTTACCCTGCTGAGTATCTCTTGCTGTGACAATGTACATACCACAAGACTCTCCTGACTGCACATGAGAATAAGGGGATTATCCAATGTTCCTTTTAAAATATATTTAGTCACGGGAAGTGGCATTGCTGATAACTGAGACATTTATTACTCATTTCCAATTGCCCTCGTGAACGCAGTTGAACTGCTGCAGTCCCTGTGGCTTATGTATAGCTACACTGCCAGAGAGTAGTGAATGCAGGCTTTAGACCTGTGACAACAAATAAACGGTGAGATAGATCACAGCCTGACTTGGAAGTAAAAATAACAGATGATCTGGCACAAGCCCTTTTAGGGCTAAGTCTCTCTGATGAAGCTGATAATTACTGCAAACACAGGGTTTGAAAGGACTGGAATTCATGCTTCTAATCACAACCTATGTTCATACAAAGATAAAATTAGGAGCAGGAATAGGTCATTTGGTCCCTCAAACCTGCTTCACCTGTCAGTAAGATCACAGCTGATCTGTTTGTGGTTAGAATTCTACACCTACACCAATAGATTCAGGTTCTTTCACATCTACACCGATGCTTCTAGGATATTACCAAACACTGAAGCAAACCTCCTCTGAACAACCACCATTTATATTTGTCCCTAAATAATGAGACAAAAACTGCACACCATATTCAAGACGGATAGGAAAGGTTTAGAGAGATGTGAGCCAAATGCAGGCAAATGGAATTAGTTCAGTTTAGGAAACCTGGTCGGGATGGATAAGTTGGGCCAAGGGGCCTGTTTCTGTGCTGTGTGACTCTATATGGTCTCAACATTAATTTGTATAACTGAAGTATGAAAGCCTCACTTTTATGTTCATATCTCTCATAATAAAGGATAGCATCCCATTAGCTTTCCTAGTTATTTGTTGTACCTATATACTTGTTTCTGTGATTTATGAACTAGATCCCCCTGTACATTGGAATTCTGCAGTCGCTCTCTGTTTAAGTAATACTGTTTCTTGCTGCTCCTTCCAGAGAGAACAACTTGGCATTTTCCTGCCCTGTACTCCATCTGCCAAATTTTTGCCCAGTCATTCAACCCATCAAAATCCATCTGCAACCTCATGTCCTCCACACAACATACTTTTCTAACTCTGCTTGTGTCACTTGCATATTTAAATATGATGCCATCACTTCCCTCATCTAAGTCATTAAAGCAGATTGTAAGAAATTCAGATGTAGTGGAATCCATCAACAATGAATCAGCAGCCTATTTCCATCGATATTGCAATAGGAGTTGGTGATTGCCTCTCTATTAGCAGCTTCACACGACTCTTACAATTCTTTGGAAAAAGTGGAGAAATTTTAATTCATATCACCTGCAGAACCAACACTGGAGATCTTTCGAACACCAGTCTGTTGCCTCCTTAATGAGTTCAATGGAGCAACGGTTACATTACTGGATCAGTAATCCAGTGGAGACAGGTTCAAGTCTCACCACACCAGCTTCAGAATTTAAGCTCATTGGGTCCATCACAAAAAATGTTTCACAGCCAATGAAATATTTTTGAATGCATTCACTGCAGAGTAAAGACGTGTATAACATGTTAACATTAAATTTAGCACCAAGCACTGCTTAACAGTACGGTCAAGAGCAGGGATGAAGCTTGATACACACCCAATTGTTCAGTGTCAGTATTAGAGTGCAGTGCCATAATCCGCACACCTTCATGGGCCACAGCTTGAACTCTGGAATCACAATAAGCCTCGTCTCATGGGGCATTCTACACCACCCTCCCCAACCCTCCCACCAAGCATGAGCTGAACCTTACAACGGCTGGGGGGGCTGATGTCCATGACGGACAGTGTTGGATTGTCGATGTCACTTCCCCTTCTTCTCATCCTGCTGTCCTCATACTCCGGGGTGAAAATACTGCTCCCGCTGCTGGTGCTCAGGGAATGCTCCGTGGGACTGAAGTTGACGGGTGAGCGGAAAGTGTTTCCGTGAGTTCTTCTTGCCCTGGGGAACGTTTTACGACCTGCAGAGAGGGGCAAACACAAAAGCCCTGATATTAAGTACGGTGCAAGCAGTCTGCTCCAGCAAGGCAGAACTGTGTGGCAAGTTGTGCTTTCCAGAAGCTGATGGCAGGGTATATGTTGTGGAGTAGACACTACTGGTTCAGGCCTGACAGCACCAAGGATATGAAGGTCTGTCAGTCCACTAAGGATACTGTCTGCAATGACTCTCAGGTAAGAAGTTGGAAGTACACAGATTCAGGTGCATAGATTCAGGAGACAGCGCAAATTGACAAATATGGGGAAAGGAGAAGTAACATAAGACAAATGAAAAACCAAAGAGCTGTGGATGCTGGAAATCATTAACAAAAACAGAAATTGCCAGGAAAATTCTGCAGGTCTGACAGGAGAGAAAGCAGAGTTAATTTTTCGTGTCCAGTGACCCTTCTTCCAAAATGACACATCTGTAAGATTAGGGCCACAGCGGTAAGGCTGAGGACTGGACACCTTGTGAGGTTAACCTTGCTTTAAAAGCAGCAACACTGATCTGAGAGGGATCAAGGGTGATAATAGGTGCCTTTAACGATGAGTGTCCCAAAGGCATATTCAGAGAAATTTGAAAAAGAAACTCATGCACTGCGAACGTGCAGAAGGTCAATCATCATTTCAAAGAGATAGGCAGGCCAGTTCCCCCTTCCAATGCTCAGTGTATACATCCAGATTTTCAACTTTAAATATTTGTTAAGAGGCTTGAAAATGCAGTAACCACCAAAAGCAAGTTGGGGGTAAATCTGAATTGCTGCCACAGCAGAATTAGTAAACAAAGCAGACTATGAATCCGGAATTATGCGTGTGCAATTAGTAGACCTAGGGTTCAGTCCAAGGATTAAGGAGGGTTAGAAAGTGAGTTTTGGAAATAGCTGGCCAGCCTAACCCCAGAATTGGAAACAAATGGTGAATAAGGGGAGGGAGGAGTCAGAGATAGACCAGGTGAAGGTGAGAACAAGGTGGAAATAAGGGGCAAAATAGATAAACTTTTCCGATTCCGGATGAGAGAGGGAAGCAGCGCCAATGCTGTCATCAATGAACTGGAGAAGGAGTTGTGGAGATGGACCAGAGTAGGACTGGAACTAGAAATGTTCCACATATCCCACAAAGAGACAGGCATAATTGGGGCCCACGTGAGTACCTATAGCCATGCCTTTGATCTGAAAAAAGTGAGGGGAGTTAAAGGAGAAGGTGTTCAGAGTGAGGACGAGATCTGCCAGGCGGAGGAGGGAGGTGGAAGATGGGGATGGTTCAGGCTTTTTTTCCCCGCGAAGTAGTGGAAAGCCCTGAGACCATCCTGGTAGGGAATGGACATAGAAAGGGAGTGCACATACATGACGAAGAGGCAGCAGCTGGAGCCCGCAAACTGGACATTCTGAAACTGAAGTAAAGCCTCAGAAGAATCTCAGATCCAAGTGGGAAGGAACTGGATAAGGGGAGAAGAGAAAAAAAATTGAGTCATGGTAGGGCTTTACCCATTCCTTCGTCTGCGCAACTGGTTTTCTCTCTCTCTGGGCTCCATCTCCATCTATTATCCACTCCTCCTCCTCCTCTTCCCCGCCCCATCTTCAGCAAATATACCAACCTTTTCCTGGCTAAAATCAGTTCTGAAGAAGAGTCATTAGACATGAAATATTAACTCTGCTTTCTCTCCACAGATGCTGCCAGACCTGTTGAGTTTTCCCAGCAATTTCTGCTTTTGCGTTAGAAGTAGAGTTGCTGCTTCAGATTGCTAATCAGTGACTCCATGTTGGAGACTGCATGATGGGGACACGAATGGATCCAGCAATGATGCCACACACAATGGTAGAAAATGCAAGGAACACTGGTTGGGCCAGCACTATATGAATGACTCGCCCGAGATAGTGGAAAGATTGCAACTTATGGTAACAGACACCAGCAGAGATCAATTCCTGCTGGGGAGGGGAAAAGAATTGGCAATGAGAAATACCACAACACAGAACCAAGATAAAACACCCCACATCCAGTAACAAACAACAAGCAAGCAACTAATGTGTTAAATACTCAATCCAGAATCTAACAAAATGGGCAATTGGTGTTTAACAACAGCAATCAAGGGGGTCTAAACCCAACCCATTACTACTCAGTTGGGGAATGGGCCAATGCTCACCATCACTGTAGTCATGGTGATGGTAGGAGATGTGATACCTTCGTGGATACGTCCCACCTTTCCCAATTTTCTCAAACGTTGGAATATCACAATCTGCAAGGAGAAACATTGGAGAGATTTTATTCAGAAATCAAAAGCTAATCTGCATTGCATTTTGCAGCACAGAAGCAGACATGCAGTCAACCAGGATCCTGCTCGATTATCTTCATGTTTCACGTCATCTCACCAAACAGCACGTTCTTCATTTTAATTCACACTCGTGTTTACTTAATCTCCCCTTAGTTACATCTATACTGTTCTTAACCACACCATGTATGCATTAAGTTTCTCCTGAATCAAAGTCAGAAACTGCTGGAGAAACTCAACAGGTCTGGTAGCATCTGTGGACAGAAAGCAGAGTCAGTTACTGGCTCCCAAGCGCTAGCTTTGCTTTCTCTCCGCAGATGCTGCCAGACCTGCTGAGTTTCTAAAGCAATTTCTGTTTTGTTTTATATCTCCAACACCTGCAGTTCTTTGTTCTTAAGTTTTTCCTGAACTCCTTATTAGAAATATTCTCATCTATGTTCCACTAACGGGTTCCAGATTCTGACGATTCCACAAACAGAGACATCTTCTCCACCTCTACACTATAAATCCCTTTCCTAATCTTACAGACCATCTCACCATTCAACGTTCTGTTTTCTATAGAAAAGGGTATCAGCCTGCTCAAACATTCCTTGTTTTTAAACAAGGATCATGCATGGGTTGTGGGTAACGCTAGCTATGCTAGCATTTGTTGTCAGAACTTTACTGAGCTGGAGACGGTGGTGGTGAGCTGCCTTCTTCAACCACTGCAGTCCGTGTGCTGTCAGGTGACCCAAAATGCAGTTGGGAGGAAGTTCCAGGATTTTGATCCAGGAACAGTGATATATTTCCAACTCGGGACGGTGAGTGGCTTGGAGACGAACTTGTAGGTGGTCATGTTCCCATGTACCTACTGCTCTTTCCTTTCTGATGAAGGTGCTGTCTGAGGAGTCTTGTTGTGTTGCAACAGTGCATCTTATAGATGGTACACTTTGCTGACACTGTGCATCAGTGTTGGATGGAGTGAATGCTGAAGCTGCCAGATGGGGTGCCATTCTAGTGGGATGTTCTGTCCTGGATGGTGGTGAACTTGCATGTCGACGGAGCAGCACCTAAGCAAGTGGCAAATATTCTATCACACTCCTGACTTGTAGATGGTTCAACAGACTTTGGAAACACTGGAGAGGAGTTACTCGCATAATTCCCAGTCTCTGGCCTGTAGCCAGTGTATTTATATGGCTGGTCCAATTCAGTTTCCGGTCAATGGCAACTTCCATGTGCTAATGCTGGGAGATTCAGCAATCGTAACACTATTGAATGTCAGGGGAAGACTGTTAAGATTCTCTCTTGTTGGAAATGGTCATTGCTTGGTACTTGTGTAGTGCAAATGAAACTTGCCACTTACTGGCCTGGATGTTGTCCAGAGCTCTCTGCTTATGTATATTGATTGTTTCAGCATCTGAAGAATTGGGAATGGTGCTGAACATTGCACAATCACTAGAGAACATCCCCACTTCTGACCTTATGATGGAGGGAAGGTCATTGATGAAGCAGCTGAAGATGGTTGGGCCTAGGGCACTACCCTGAGGAATTCCTGCAGATGTGTCCTGGAGCTGAGGGGGTTGGCCATTAAGAATGAGAAATATCTACTCTGACGATAGAAACGACCCCAATTGGTGGAAAGTTATCCAGTCAAGTCCCACTGACTCCAGATTTGCTCGTGCTCCATGATGCTACACTTGGTCAAGTGCTGTATTATAGAAACAAAAAAGGGACAGGAGCAGGCCATTCAGCCCCTTGAACCTACTCCGCCATTCAATATGATCATGGCTGATTTAATCCTTAGAACTATATCTAACACCTACTTGAAAACATTCAATGTTTCAGCCTCAACCTCTTTCTGCGGCAGAGAATTCCACAAGCTCCCCACTCTCAGGGAGAAGACATTTCTCCTCATCTTATTCTTACATGCCCTACCCCGTTTCCTTAGACTGTGACCCCTGGTTCTGGACTCTCCAGTCATCAGATACATCCTTCCTGCTTTTACATTGTCTAGTCCTGTTAGAATTTTAATAGGTTTCCATGAAATATTGTCTCATTCTTACAAACACGAATGAATATACAGCTGTCCTAAATGATCCAGTATCATTTTAGTTATGTGGAAATCAGAATTACATTCGGTATGTATTCTTGAATGCGAATCTACAACAAAGCCAACTAACCTCAGGCCTACAGGATGAGAAATTATACTAAATTTAAAAATGACACAATCTATAAAATCTTAGCCCATGGAAAGAGGTGGACAGCATTCCAAAACTAGCCTTACATATACAT
Organism: Ginglymostoma cirratum; assembly: GCA_024137785.1. Lineage (NCBI taxonomy): Eukaryota > Metazoa > Chordata > Chondrichthyes > Orectolobiformes > Ginglymostomatidae > Ginglymostoma > Ginglymostoma cirratum. Next base: position 96,009,117 of record JAHRHZ010000144.1, read on the forward strand.
GAACCAAACAACACATTTTTAGCAGAATAATTAAGGCCAACAGTAACGTATTAGAATCCCTACAGTGTGGAAACAGGCCCTTCGGCCCAACAAGTCCACACCAACCCTTGGAACATCCCACCCAGACCCATCCCCCTACAACCCACACACCCCTGAACACTGTGGGCAATTCAGCATGGCCAATCCACCTAGCCTGCACGTCTTTGGGCTGTGGGAGGAAACCGGAGTAGCCGGAGGAAACCCATGGGGAGAATGTGCAAACTCCACACAGACAGTCGCCTGGGGCTGGAATCGAACCCGGGACCCTGGCCCTGTGAGGCTGCAGTGCTAACCACTGAGCCACCGTGTAACATAACTGGACTAGCAATCCAGTTAATGCACTGGGGACACAGCAACTGGAAATCAAATTCAATTAATAAAATGTGAAGTTGACTGTTCATCTCAGTGACGGCGACGATGAAGCTATCTCTGATTGCTGTAAAAATCCATCTGACTCACCGGCGTACTTTAGGGAGGGAAATTTGCTGTCCTTACCTGCTCTGGGCTACGTGACTCCAGACCCACAGCAATGTGGTTGGCTCTTGGCTGCCCACTGAAATGGTCTAACAAGTCACTCGTTTCAAGGATCATTAGGTATGAAAAGCAGCTGCTAATCTTGCCAGTCACACCCATATCCCATGAAAAATAAATAAAAAAACAAACCTGAAGGGAATTCATGGAAGCATTAATAAAGCAAAAGTAGACACTAACCCACCTAAGATTGTATCAGAGATAATAGGTACTGCAGATGCTGGAGAATCCGAGACAACAAGGTGTGGAGCTGGATGAACACAGCAGACCGAGCAGCATCATAGGAGCAGGAGAGCTTGACGTTTCGGGCCTAGACCCTTCATCAGGAAAAGATCCTGTCCATAATGATTAAGAAGGTGTTGGTGGCAGAAGATGCAGTCGCCAATTACTTCCACCATCTTGGGTTCAAATGGTCTATGAACAGTAGTCCCTCTAAACTACATGGTCGTGCCTGGCGATCCGTGTCAGAAAGTCAATCGTGATATTGGCTTCCAGTTCTGGAAGTGACTGCCATGTATGGGCCTCAGAAGCTCGTCCAGCTGGGAAGAAAATTAGAGGAAACCACTGCTTGTGAACTTAGAAGATACAGAGAATGAAGATTTGATTTGATTTTTTTATTCTCATGTACTGAGATACAGTGAAAAGCATTGTTTTGCATGCTATCCAGA
>JAHRHZ010000144.1:96010754-96025826 GCA_024137785.1 Ginglymostoma cirratum
GCTCAGCCTGCTCTGTTCATCCAGCTCCACACCTTGTTGTCTCACTAACCCACCTAATGCGATATTCGGATAGATGTGTCACTGTTCAAACATAAGGTGTCACTCAGTTAAGACAGAAATGAGGAAAAATCTTTGCTTATGGAGAGTATGAATCTTTGGAACTCTCTTCCTCAAAAGTTGACAGAGAGTCCTTGAGTATTTGTAAGGTAGAGGTAAAAAGATTCTTGATAAGCAAAAGGGTGAAAAGTTATCAGGAATAGACATGAGCATACAGTAATCAGGTTCAGCTGTGAGCTTACTGAATGGCAGAACAGGATCGAGAGGTGTACAGAGGAAATACCAAACCTTCTGACCCAGGCAGCTGAAGGTTTAAAGCTCACCTGAATAATCTTGATGATTATCTGGATAGCTCTGTGCCCTGGGCATCCAAGATTTAGGATAGCTATCACTGCAAAGTAAAATAAAGTGTTAGGTCTATGACGTCCAGTGAATAAAGTGTGAACTTTATATCACTAAAAATATCACACAGTTAAATATCAAAAATATTTTTAAAATGAATGTTTCGTAATACTTTTGGCATACTTGCCCATTCATCTTAAATAATAATTCAAAACAATGCAATAGACGCAGCCTGACACCACTTTATCTCCTAAACCCACAGACCATATTGGATCACACTACTGCCATTGATTTTTACGACGTGGAGGTGCCGGCGTTGGACTGGGGTGGACAAGATCAGGAGTCACATGACACCAGGTTATAGTCCAACAGGTTTATTTGAATCATAGCTTGGTGTCATGTGACTGCTGACATTAAATTTTACAGCACAGAAAGCAGCCATCACGTCTCTCCCAAGTCTTTGGAAGTCATCCTGCTTTCCCTCTTCTGTCCCACAGCCCTGCAAAGCTTTTCTTCCCCTTTTTAACTATTTTCAGTCCAACTTATTTTGCAAAGTTCCCTTTCAGGCAGCATATCCCAGATCACAACTCAATGAGTAAATAAACCTCAACCCCTCTGTGGTTCTGAAGCTAATTGCCTTAAATCTGGTTACACCTGTACCTGCCTCTGAAACCAGTTGCTCCCTATATACTTGACCAAAATCCCCTATAATTTTTTTAACATGCCCGTTACATCTCCTCTTAATCTTCTCTGCTCACAGGCAACAATTTCAGTTCCTCCAACAACTCCATGTCACTGAAGTCCCACATTCCTCTGTATGTTTATCCTGCCCCATTTTCTGCGTCCCACTCTCAAAAGCTCCATTTCCAATCTGGGTTTTGGCCCAAGCATTAAGTCTGTGGTGCATGGGCCAAGTATCTAATCTCCACACAGTAAACCAAGTTGAGAGTCCATAGGCTTGTGTTACACAGACTAGTCCCAGTGACCCTCTTGCATTCTCTATTGTCACTGGTTCAGCAACAAGCATATTAGCTCATCTCTCCTCCCTTTAACCCAGAAACACTTCACAGCACTCCAAGTATGATCACAATGATGAATAACTCATCATAGGCTAAAGACCAAATCAAACAATTCATGTCCCATTATCATGGCAACTGGAGGCTGCTGTGGTCTCTGATGCTAGGTCAATGCATAGCTTCTGCACAGGCTGATCTACATCCAAACTGAGATTAAAACATTTAATTGTTGAGAAAGGTGAAGGCTGAATGCCTCTGGTACAACTTCCACTTGAGGAAAAGAGGAGATAAATCATAAAATGAAAATGCCATTTCCCTTTGAGGAACCCTCAACCATGAGTACGGGAGCCCTTGCAGCCTCACAATTATAAATAAACTTATCGTGGTGAAGGTGCAATAGAGTTTCCACTTTCTTATCGCCTGGTCCTGTTACTCCAATTGATGGATACAATAGGAATGCTTAATGACTTTAAGATAAACACATGAACATGCAAGTAATGGAAGGATACAGACTAAGGATAGGCAGAAGAAATTAATTTAATTTGGCATCATGTTCGGCACAACATCGTGGGCTGAAGGGCCCATTCCTGCGTTGTAGAGTTCCATGTGCTTTGCTGCTTCTAAGATATTACCAAACACAAATTTGTGATTGTATTTCCTACATTGCGACAGTAACCACACTTCTAAAGAATCTAGTTGGCTGTAAAGTGCTTTGTGATGTCAGATCTTGTAAAAAGCACTACATAAATGCAAGTTAGCTTCATTTTTTTTCTCTGTGCTCATGCTTTGTCATAAAACGTACATTGCCCCTCATACATTGGGAGCATGGAGCAATCAATTGTGTACAGTTCTGGTTACCACACTACCAGAAGGATGTGGATGCTTTGGAGAGGATACAGAAAAAGTTTACCAGAATGTTGCCCAATATGGGGGATTTTGGGCTGTTTTCACAGGAACACAGGAGTTGAGGGGCGACCTGATAGAAGTTCATAAGATTGTGAATGGCATGGATAGAGTGGAAAGTATGAGCCTGTTTTGCAAGTGGAGGGGTCAATTACTAAAGGACACAGGTGCAGGTGGGGGTGGGGAGTTTAAAAGAGATGTGCGAGGCAAGTTTTTCACACAAAGGGTGGTGAGTGCCTGGAATACACCGTCAAAGGTGTGGAAGTGTTGGAAAAGGTGCAGGTGAGATTTACCAAAATGTTGCCTGGAATGGAGGGAAGGTCTTACGAGGAAAGGTTGAGAGAGCTAGGGCTTTTCACTTTACAATGACGAAGGATGAGAGGTGACTTCATAGAGGTGTATAAAATGATCAGAGGTATACTTAGAGCAGACAACCAGAGATCTTTTCCTAGAGTGGAGGTAGCTATTACGAGGTGACATAGTTGTAAAGTGAGTGGAGGTAGATATAGGGGAGACGTCTGAGGTAGGTTCTTTACTCAGAGAGCGGTCGGGGCATAGAATACATTGCCGGAGATGGTGGTGGAGTCGGCCTCATTAGGGGTATTTAAGCGGCTATTAGATAGGCATATGGATGATTGTATAAGGTAGGGGTGGAGGTTAGATAAACCTTAGGTTTAGGGTAAAAGTTCAGTACGACGTCGTGGGTCGAAGGGCCTGTACTGTACTGTTCTATGTTCGAAAGGTGGGGGAGGAAGCAGACACGATAGCTTTCAAGAAGCACTTGGATGAATATATGAAGCGGAAGGGAACACAGGGATACGGATCCTGTAAGTGAAGACAGTTTTAATATGGAAGGCCAAAATATGTCAGTACAGGCTTCGAGGGCCTGTTCCTGCACTGTACTGTTCTTTGTTCAATCAGATCAGCCATGATCTTACTGAGTCATTTTTTTTCTGCTCCTAACTCCAAAGTTTGTAAGTATTCCTGGCAAGTATTCAAGCATGAGCCTGTTCTGTTCTCCCTCTCCATCTGTAACAAGAGTCTGACTAAGAAAGCAACTAGTTATTTTGCTGGAAGACATTTAAGACTGTGTAAAATATGATGTGAAGTTGCACCTTTTTTCAGAATGAAGTCAACGTCATTGCAATAATTACATTTGTACAACACTTATAACAGAGCCCAATTTTCCTAGTTACTTTACACGAGTGATTATCAGGATTTGGTACGAGGTGGGATGACTTTACCTGTCTAAGGGACTGTCCAGAGATGGACAACTCCCTGATGCTGAATTCTCAGGGCTGCTCATCGACAGTGGGTCCAACATCTATCAAACAAACAATTACAAGTCAAACAAGATACCTTTGCTTGAACAAATTCAACAACTGAAATGAGAAAACTAGAAAGGTAAGAAACACGTGCGGCAAGAAAGAAATGAGTTTGCAAGGTGAGGCATCACTATTCAGGAATGGAGAAATCTGTTAGTAGATGGACAAATACACCAGGTGGCCCAAATCTCAAACTAACACAGACGGGAATAGCTTCCTCATACCTGAAAAATCAAGGATCTTAGGAACAGAATTCAGCTAGTTGAACCAGTGACATCACTTTCTCCTCTGAGGCAGCTTTATCTTTTTAATTTTAACTATCCATCCTTTGCCACATCCTGTAACATCCTCAGTGTGCAATGAAAATTGTTCACAAGAACATAAGAACTAGGAGCAGGAATAGGTCATCTGGCCCCTCGAGCCTGCCCATCATTTAATAAGATCACGGCTGATCTTTTTGAGACTCAGCTCCACTTACCCGCCCACTCACCATAACCCTTAATTCCTTTACTGTTCAAAAATTTATCGAGCCTTGCCTTAAACACATTCAGCGAGGTAGCTTCAACCGCTTCACTGGGCAAGAAATTCCACAGATTCACGACCCTTTGGGTGAAGAAGTTCCTCCTGACCTCAGTCCTGCATCTGCTTCCCTTTATTTTGAGGCTATGCCCCCGAGTTCTAGTTTCACCTGCTAGTGGAAACAACCTCCCTGCCTCCACCTTATCTATTTCCTTCATAATGTTATATGTTTCTATAAGTTCTCCCCTCATTCTTCTGAATTCCAATGAGTATAATCCCTGCCTACTCTGTCTATCCTCATAATCCAACCCTCTCAACTCTGGAATCAACCGAGTGAATCACCTCTGCACCCCCTCCAGTGCTAGTATATCTCTTCTCAAGTAAGGAGACCAAAACTGCACACAGTACTCCAGGCGTGGCCTCACCAGGACCCTAGACAGCTGCAGCATAGCCTCCCTGTTTTTAAACTCCATCCCTCTAGCAATGACAGACAAAATTCTATTTGCCTTTTTAATTACCTGCTGCGCCTGCAATCCTACTTTTAGCGATTCATGCACAAGGACACCCAGGTCCCTCTGCACAGCAGCGTGCTGCAATTTTTTACCATTTAAAACATAGTCCATTTTGCTGTTATTCCTACCAAAATGGATGACCTCACACTTATCAACATTGTACTCCATCTGCCAGACCTTTGCCCACTCGCTTAGACTATCTATATCCCTCTGCAGACTCAGTGTCTTCTGCACACTTTTGTTCTACCACTCACCTTAGTGTCATCTGCAAATTTTGACACACACTTAGTCCCCAACTCCCAATCATCTATGTAAATTGTAAACAATTGCAGTCCCAACACTGACCCCTGAGGCACACCAGTAGCCACTGACCGCCAACCAGAAAAACACCCATTTACGCCTACTCTTTGCTTTCTACTTCCCAACCAATCCTCTATCCATGCCAATACATTACCTGTAATACCATGCAACTTTACCTTATGTAGCAGCCTTTGGTGTGGCACCTTGTCAAATGCCTTCTGGAAATCCAGATACACCACATCCACAGGTTCCCCATTGTCCACCATGCAAGTAATGTCCTCAAAGAATTCCACCAAATTAGTTAAACTTGACCTACCCTTCATGAACCCATGCTGGGTGTTCCCAATGGGAGAATTTATATCCCGATGTCTTGCTATTTCTTCCTTAATGATAGATTCAAGCATTTTCCCCACTACCAAAGTTAAGCTGACTGGCCTATAGTTACCTGTTTTTTGTCTACTTCCTTTTTTAAAAACAGTGGCGTCACATTGGCTGTTTTCCAATCTGCGGGAACCACCCCAGATTCCAGTGAATTTTGGTACACGATTACTAGTGCATTTGCTATTTCCCCCATCATCTCTTTTAGTACCCTGGGATGCATTTCATCAGGGCCAGGAGACCTGTCCACCTTTAGCCCCATTAGCTTGCCCAGCACTGCCTCCTTAGTGGTTCCAGGTTCTTGCACTCCCTATACTCTCACAGTGCCGTGTGTGAAACAGTTTCGTCTGGGTTTACTTTTAACCAGGGTTGGATTTTAAGATTCTATTCCTATTCTGAATTCCTATTCTGAAAATCTGTCACCTGTTTACCTCGTAAACTATTTTCATTCTTTTTCAAGTGTCTCAGTTGGATCTTCCCTCAGTCTGCACAGAATTCCAAATGTAAGCAGTCTCTTATTAGACTAAATCCCCTTCATCTGACGAATTACAAATATACATATATGGTGAGGCCCTTCCCATATCACAGACAGTGAGCTGGTGTATTACTATCATTAGATAAAGCACACAGATAGAGGGGTCCTTACTTGGTCCATGCTTTCGGGAATGAATTCGCCTTCACTGTTGATGCTAGTATAGGATCCATTTCGTGCCACCTGCTGCTGCCCATCTGGAATGTACCCAGGTGGCGGTGAGCTCCGATCGGACGTATGCGAAACTGAACAAAATGCAGAGGATTCGCAGTTAACACAAACCAATCCCACAAAACAAAGCATGATCCTGACAACTCCCAATTATCAACCATAATGTGAAACATTAAAGTCAATGACAAAGGAAGCATTTGTTTCAAAGGGAGGTGATGGAAACGTGATGGGGGACAGACACTTACTGCAAAGACTGCACTTCCATGAAACCATCTGCCCTTGCCCAGGAAACAGTAGGAATTCCAACCCGTCCCTAAAAGAACAACAGCTGCACACTTTCCAAATTAAACAATAACTAACTTCATGAGGGTTGGGCTTGGGACTGAAATAGAATCTATCAAATCTTAACATATCATGATCCCATTAACCCCAGGACGAATAGAGAGTATGGCGGTGAGATTGTGACAGTCTAATAGAAAACTTTTGATCCAAACAATGTTTCTGATTCTGGGTGGAAACACTTAAAGTCTTCCTCAGAAGCTGAATTTATCTTAATTACAGGAAACTGTTATTCATTCATGAGGTGTGGACATCATTGGAAGGTTCAGCATTCATTGCCCATCTTGAAATGCCTTTGAGAAGATGGTGGTGAGCAGCCTTCTTGAACCGCTGTAGTCCATTTGGTGCAGTTACAGCCACAATGTTGTTAGGGAGAGAATTCCAGGATATTGACTCAGAGACACTGAAGGAACAGCAATATATTTCCAAGTCAGGGCAACAAGTGGTTTGGAGGGGAACTAGCAGGGAGTGGTGTTCCCATGCATCTGCTGTCTTCTAGAAGGCAACGGTAATGAGTTTGGAAGGTGCTTTCTCAGCAGCCTTGCAAAATTTCAGCAATGCATTTTGTAGATGGTACACACTGCTGCTTCTAAGCACTGGTGGTGGTGAAGGGAGTGAATGATTGTGATGCGTTGCCAGTCAAACAGGTTGCTTTGCCCTGCATGGTGTCAAGCTTCCTGAGTGTTGTTGGAGTTGCACCCATCTAGGCAAATGGGGACTGTCTCATCACACACCTTGTTTGTGCCTTGTAGATGGAGGGCAGGCTTTGGGGGGTCAGAAGGTGAATTACACACAGCAGTATTCCGAGCCTCTGATCTGCTCTTGTTGACCGGTGTTTATATGGCAAACCCCGTTCAGTTTCTAGTCAATGATATCCCCCCAGGATGTTGATGCCGGCGGATTCCATGATGGCTGTGCTTGGAGATGGTCATTACCTGGCATTTATGTGGCATGAATATTATTCGCTATTTTTCAGCCCAAGCTTTGATGTTATCCAGGTATTTCTGTACTTGGACATGAACTGCTTCAGGATCTACAGAGTCACATGATGCTGAACATCATGCAGTTCTCAACAAACATCCCCACTTCTGTTCTCATGATAGAAAGATAGTCATTGATGAAGCAGCTGAAGGACAACTCCTGCAGAGAAATCCTGAAGTTGGGCTGACTGACCTTCAACAACCATAACCATCTCCCTGTAGGCTATGTACGTGGGGAAGCGATGGCGTAGTGGTATTATTGCTAGACTATTAATCCAGAGACTCAGCTAATTCCATTCTGTCACTCATTCTAACCTATCTGCCCCTAATTGCACTCCTTGATCTCAGATCCAACCCTAACTTCGTAATTCTCTGGCAAGATAGCACTGGAGCATGGCAACTCTTTGCAGGTTGTCACCTCACACCAATTATAATTGTTCTATCTTTTTAGATCTCAATTTTAAGACTGTCAGAATTACTCTTTCTCTGCACCTTCTCTGTAGCTGTAACACTATATTCTGCATTCTGTTCTATTACTGTGACGTACTTATGTTAGGTATGATTTGCCCAAATTGCATGTCAAACAATACTTTTCACTGTATCTCAGTACATGTGACAATAGTAAAATCAAATCAATGTAGCCTGCCAACAAGGGTGATGCTATGTACCAGCTCTCGGATACCTCCACCTAGACCATGATACCACTATGGAACACCAACTATTGCGTCCACAACGATCACAAAAAATTTCATATCACCTGTTGATCTGTCTGCCACTGCTTCTAAGCTTATAGTTCCCCAATCCTGCACAGCCTGCTTCTATCTCCTTCCGAGGTTGACAAGGCCCTCAGCTCTGGCTGACCTATCTCCTGTACTTCAACCCTCACTCCATCTTCCTTCCCACAACAGCAGTAGAGACCCCTCATCCTCACCAACCAGCCCACCAGAATCCACATTCAAAGAATCAGTAGCTGCCATTTCCATCACCTCTAGCAGGATGACACCACCAGACAGATACTCCTCCTTTCATGTGTCAGCCTTCCGCGAGGACCATTCCCTTCGGGACATCCTGGTCCACTCCTCCTCCATTCTCAACACCTCCCCAAACTCCCACAATAAATTTCCATGCAATCACAGAAGGTGTAAAACGTGCCATTTACTTCCTCCCTCCACAGTAGCCTAGACCTTGACACACTGTCCAGGTGAAGCAGGGATTTACCTACACATTACTTAATCTAGATTGCTGTACTCGCTGCTCACAATGTGGTCTGCTCTATATTGAGGAAACAAAATGCAGGCTGGGCAACCACTTCACAGAATACCTAAATGCTGTGTGCAAAAATGATCCAGAGCTTCCTGTTGTCTGCCATTTCAAAACACCACCATGTACCCTATCCGATATCTCTGTCTCAGGCTTGCTGTAGTGCTCCAGTGAAGCTCAGAGCAAACTGGAAGAGCAGCATCTCATTTTCTGCTTGGGAACCCTGCAACTTCCTGGACTCAATACAAACTTCAACAGTCTTAGGGCCAAGCACCTTCTCCTATGTCCTTAACCCAATCCCCACATACCAGGCCTTATCATCACGTGGACTTCTACCACAAACAAGTCATTGTCATCCACTAACAGTCATTCTCAAAGGCTGCCCTTTACCCATGCCTTTGCCTGCTCAATTGTTTTTCTCTCTCTCTGGGCTTCACCTCCACCTATCATTTACTCCTTCCTCATTCCCCCCTTCTGATTATATACCAGCCTTTTCCTAGCTACAATCAGTTCTGAAGAAGGGTCACTGAACCCGAAATATAAACTCTGTTTTCTCTTCGCAGGTGCTGCCAGACCTGCTGAGTTTTTCCAGCAATTTCTGTTTTTGTTTTTGATTTCCAGCACCTGCTGTTCTTTGGCTTTTTTAATACTCAGTTTGTGTTTTGGGGATGCAGGTTCAAATCCTGCCATGGCAAATGGTGGAATTTGAATTCAATAAAGAATCTGGAATTAGGGATCTAATGATGACAAAACCATTGTCAATTGTTCGAAAAACCCATCTAATTCACTGAAGTCCTTTAAAAAAGAAAGTCTGCTGTCCTTATCTAGTCTGACCTACATGTGACTCCAGACCCACAGCAATGTGACTGACTCTTAACTGCCCTTGGGACAATAAATGCTGGCTTAGCCAGAGATGCCCACATCCCGTGAGTGAAGAAAATAAAACTATGACTTTCCCAAATTCCCAAAGATTCCAGTTTTGCTAAGGATCCTGATGCCACACTCAGTTGATTGTCACGTTGATGTCAAGGGCTGTCCCTCTCACCTCACCTCAGGAATTCAGCTCTTTTATCCATATTTGTATCAAGGCTGCAATGAGGGTGGGAACTGAGTTCCATGGTGGAACCCAAACTGGGTGTCAGCGAGCGGGTATTTCCTAAGTAAATACTTAAATCTAAACCTTAGAATATCATTGAGCACTTTAAGAACTGCAGACATTGTCGTGCAGAAAGGGAAATAGAGAACAGGGCATCAGAAATCGAGAATTCTTCAGCAAGGGTATCATGGTATCTAGAACCAAGACTGGGTCAGGATTGCGAAAAGATACAGCAGGATACACCTAGGCTGAGACACGACCGATTCTCACTGACCTCAATTCACACAGACAAAGGAGGACACAAATTCAACTGGGACAACACATCCATAATGGCACAAGCCAAACAGAGACATGCCAGAGAATTCCGGGAGTCCTGGCATTCTAACTGGAATTCCATCAACAAACACACTGAACTGGACCCAATATACAAACCACTGAGAAACAGAACCGGAATTGATGCCAACCACCCCAGCAAACTGAGGCACATAAATAACAAGTGGGACAGAACACCAATGCTTCACCGGAGATGCACTGACGATGTTACCTAGCAGGGTGATGAAACATCTGCAATCAAACACCCGGCTCGGCGAGTAAGTCTACAACCTCATCCACAACCCGAGCTATAAATCTTCCTAAAAACTTTATATAGCATGCTTGCCTTCATCGTTTGGGGCACGAAGCATAAAAATTGGCAAGTCACATTGCAGCTGTATGGATCTTTAGTTTGGCCACATTTGGAACACTGCATATAGTTCTGGCTGCCACACTAACAGAAGGATATGGAGGCTTTGAAGAGAGTACAGAAACAGTTTACCAGGATGTTGCCTGGTTTGGAGGCTATTAGCTTTGAGGAGAGATTGGAAAAACTTGGTTTGTTTTCACTTGAACGTCAGAGGCTGAGGGGGATTTCTCGCCCCCAGAACATTAGCCTGGGTTTCTGAATCACCACTCCAGTGACATTACCATAAAATTAATTAATCTGTTAAGTAAATATCAGAATTGAATACAAAAAAGGTAAAGGAGACAGAAAAGTGAATAGAAATAAGGGAATGGGATTTGGCTTTGGCCAGAGATTTTGCACCAGTCCAGGACTGAATCACTTCCTGAGCTGGGTACTTACAAATCAGAGCTTACCTATCAATGACAGCTTGTTTTTCCTCTCCGCACCTACAAAGACTGAGCCATTGTCCAAATCATCCAGCGTTTGTAATGCCTCCACATTGCTGAGGTTTGTTACCTAGGTAACACAGAAAATCAAAGTTAAAAATATAGACAAATCAAAACATTAAAAATAATCAGACGTATATTGTACAAAGAGGCATCCCAGGCAACAGAGACACTTAACATTGCCAATATGGTCTGTCTAGATCCAACAATTTCGCAAAACAACCAAATCATGGTTTGAATGTACCAATGATGCACTCAAGGTTACATGTCAGTCCAAAGGAATGCGATATGTTCCATTTCAGAGTTTTGGAGGAGGTAGAAGCACAAATCCTGAGATAGGACTGCACTTCACCTCTCTGTACTAACTAGGCTGTCCAATATGAAAATGAGAAACAAGAGTTTTACTGAGATTCTACCAAAATTACTTCACACTGGGTGGAGACTGTCCAAACTCATTTCACACAGGACATTTTAGTCAAGGCAGACTCTCAACACTTGCATACTTCCACCAGGTATCGCAGCCCTGATCTAAACAGCGCACAATAAAGTTGTCTACTTTCAGAATTTCAGCCACCACAGAATCAAACTAATGTTCTTCCGTTATTCTGAGTTATGCCGAGCAAGATTAAGAATTCTTGTAGATTCAAGGCATTATGGATTTTTCATATATTCATACAGTGCAGAAAAGGCCCTTGGCCCACTGACATTACCACCAGTAGTGCATTAATCCCAATTTCCTGCATTTGTCCCATATCCTTGAATATTATGATATTTGAAATGCTCCTCCAACTATTTTGTTAAAGGTTGTAAGGTTTCTGGCCTCCACTACCTTCACGGGCTCTGCATCTCCACCATCTGCTGTGTGAAAAGGGCTTTTCCCCAAATCCCCTCTGAATCTCCTGCCCCTTATCTGAAAACTATGCCCCCATGTCAACCAAGGGGAACAGCTGCTTTCTATTCACCCTGTCCATCTCCTCAATCTTATATACGTCAATCTTTGTATCCTCTCTGGCCACAGGTGAGGTCCCAGACTACTGGAGAATAGTTAATATTGTCCTACTGTTTACGAAGGGTAGCAGGGATAGTCCTGGAAATTACAAGCCTGCCAGTCTCATGGCGCCAGTAGGGAAATTATTTGAAAAGATTCTCAGGGACAAGATCTACACACATTTAGAAGTGATAGGCAGCATGGTTTTGTGGGGGGAGCTCGTCTCACTAACTTGATCGAGGTTTTTGAGCAGACGACAAGGATGATTGATGAGGAAAAAGCAGTGGATGTTGCCTACATGGACTTCAGTAAAGCCTTTGACAAGGTCCCTCAGGGCAGACTGGTATAAAAGGTGAAGTCACATGGTATCGGGGTGAGTTGGCAGGATGGATACAGAACTTGCTTAGTCATAGCAGACAAAGAGTAGCGGCAGAAAGATGCTTTTTAAGAATGGAGGGTTGTTACTAGTGATGTGCCACAGGGATCAGTGCGAGGACCTCTGCTGTTTTGATTTACATAAATAATTTGGAGAAAAATGTAGTTGGTCTAATTAGTTAGGTCATGGATGATACAAAGATTGGTGAAGTTGTGGACAGTGAGGAGGATTGTCAGAAGATATAGATCAGTTGGAGGCAGGAGCAGAAAAATGGCAGATGGAGTTCAATCCAGGCAAATGTGAGGTAATGCATTTTGTACAGGTGGTAATTATACAGTGAATGGCAGAATCCTTAGCAGTGTTGATTTGCAGAGAGATCTAGGTGCGCAGATTCACAGATTGAAGGTGGTAATGCAGATAGATAAGGTAGTAAAAAAAGGCCTATGGCATGCATGCCTTAATTGGATGGGTCATTGAGTATAAGAATGGACAAGTTATGCTGCAGCTTTATCAAACTTCAGTTAGGCCAAACTTGGAATATTACGTACAGTTCTGGTTACCACAGTACCAGAAGAAATGGATGCTTCAGAGAGGGTACAGAAAACGTTTACCAGGATGTTGCCTCATATGGGGGATTTTAGCTAGGAAGAAAGATTGGATAGACTGGGTTTATTTTCACTGGAACGCAGGAGATTGAAAGGCAACCTAATAGAAATTTAAAAGATTGTGAATGGCGTGGATAGAGTGGAAAGTATGAAGCTTTCTCCCCAGGGTGGAGGGGTCAATTACGCGGTGACACAGGTTCAAGGTACGAGGGGGTAAGTTTAAAACAGATGTGCGAGGCACGCTTATCGCAAAAAGAGTGATGAGTGCCTAGAATGCATTGCCAGAGATAGTGGTGGAAGCAGACACAATAGCAGCATTCACGAAGCATCTGGATGAATAAGAACGGAATAGAGGGATGCAAATCCTGTAAGTGAAGTCACTTTCAGTACGGAAGGGCAAAATATGTCAGTGCGGGCTTGGAAGGCCGAAGGGCCTGTTCCTGTGCTGTAGTATTCTTTATTGTCTGTTTTTATTCTTTTATCACCTGCCACAGAGCAGGCTTCTCTCCTCACATACCTTACAGCCATAGACAGCAACCAAGGCCAAAATTGAAAGAATAGTATCTAATCCAATGATCTCTTCCTGCACAGTTGTTCAAAATGTCAAGATGCTGCACTGGGGTGATATTGTAAGTGCCAACACCAAAGGCACAATTTAACTACATCTTAGCTGCAGCAAGCACACTACCGAGACCAAAATTTCTATTCTGAAGCAAAGGAGCAAGAGTCGGCTATTTGGCCCCTCAAGCCTGCTCTGCCTTTCTAGATCATGGATGATCACTGGCCTCAATGCCATTTTCTCACACTATCCCCATATCTAGAACATCAATCTCTGTCTTGAATCCACTCAGTGAATGAGCTTCCATACCCCTTTGGGTCAAAATGCCAAACATTCACCACCATCTGGGTAAAGACATTCCTCATTATCTCAGTTCGAACTGGCCTGTCCGATTGTGTGACTGCCCTCCTGTTTGAGGCAGACCAGACAGCGGAACCACCCTTTCTAAATCAATTAGACCACCTCTCATTCATGAAACTCAAAAGAATGCTGGGCCAGTCTCTTAAACCTCCCTGCACAGGAAACTCCCTCAACCCCAGGAATTAATTTGTTGAACTGCTATTGAATTCCCTCACTGGCAAAGTGTTATCACCTCAGCCGATGTTCATAGCAGAAATGTCACATCCCAGAGTGAAACCTGGCTTGATAGGCCATAATTTTGTTTCTGCTATTTGTTTACCATGGCACTTAGTCACTGTACATATTGGCAAGAGACTATCAATGAACTTTTAAGAGCAGAACAAAGTTTATTACATACAAAAGGGAAAGAAAGAAATATTTTACACCATATAAGAACAATTCAAAAAAGTCTTATTACATGTATCAAATTGAAAGATTCAACCCTTTTATTCTCAATGACAAGCAGGCAGATACTCAAACCATGGCACTGCTGCCTCACAGTGCCAAGAATCCTGGTTCAATTTGACCCTCAGGTGACTGTGTGGAGTTTGCACATTCTCCCCGTGTCTGCATAGGTTTCCTCCAGGTGCTCTGGTTTCCTCCCACAGTCCAAAGATGTGCAGGCTAAGTGTGGTTTCCTCCTACAGTCCAAAAATGGCCATGCTAAATTGCCCATATAAAAGTGTTCAGAGATGCGTAAATTAGGTGGGCTATAGAGGGATGGACCTGGGTGGGATGTCCGAGGGTCAGTGTGGACTTGTTGGGCCGAAGGGTCTGTTTCCACACTGTAGGGATTCTATCATCTAAGTGAACAGTCACCCTGATACCAGTTTAAAGATCTTGTTCGGTGGTCATGGCTGTAATTGAGATTTTTTTCTAGAAACTTGTATAGTCAGTCAATGTTTTTTCTATATCTCTTCCTCAGATTCTTAAACCGGTCATATAGCTCACTTATTTCTTAACATCAGTTCTTTAAAGTTCTCTTCTACAACCTTCTGTTTCTGGTGCTTTTCTCTTATTTGCTTTAAATCACTTAAAATTTCTTTTCTTCTACTGTGACTATTTTGGAGACTGCAAAACTTACACTGCCCCTGTTATAGAGATAGTAGGAACTGCAGATGCTGGAAAATCTGAGATAACAAGGTGTAGAGCTGGATGAACACAGCAGGCCAAGCAGCATCAGAGGAGCAGGAAGGCTGACGTTTTGGGCCTAGACCCTTCTTCAGAAAATTTTCTGAAGAAGGGTCT
>JAHRHZ010000144.1:96030826-96104795 GCA_024137785.1 Ginglymostoma cirratum
ACCCTTCATCATTTTCTGATGAAGGGTCTAGGCCCGAAACGTCAAGTTTTCCTGCTCCTATGATGCTGCTTGGCCTGCTGTGTTCATCCAGTCCCACGCCTTGTTATCTCACCTTCCAAACCATGACCACTTGTGTCTAGAATGACAAGGGCAGCAGATAGATGGGAACACCACTCCCTGTAAGTTCCCTAACAAGCAACTCACCATCCTGACCCAGAGATATAATCGTCATTTCCTCACTGTCATGGTCAAAATCCTGGAACTCCATCCCTCATGGCATTGTGGATTATATACACCAAATGGACTGCAATGGTTCAAGAAGGCAGCTTACCATCACCTTCTCAAGGGCAATTAGGGAGGGGCAATAAATGTTGGCCCAGCCAACAACAACCACATCCCGTGAGTGAATTTAAAAAAAGACATTAATACAAAGGACATGGTTGCATTTATTAGGAGGCGTTTCATATTCTCAGAATATTCCTAGAGGTCTTCAAAACAAAGTAAGTGATTCATGGTTTCTGAAGTGTAATCATTGCTAATAGAACGTCAGAATCAATTTACAAAGATCTGTATGGATGTTCATGGTAGAGATAATCAGTGAAAATGGAAGTGAGTTAACTGGTATTGATTTTTGGTTTGTAGACACAGCTCATTATAAAGATTAATATAGACACTGACAGTGAGGTGAATGTATTCTCAAGAAAACAGCCCTGTATAAATCAGACGATTATGTGTTCAAGCCTCAGAGGCCAACACGTGCATTCACAGAAGTTTGCAGAATATCACAAGGCCAGTCAGCTCATCGTACCTGTGATGGATCTTTGAAAAGCTTATCCAATTAGTCTCACTCTCCTTTTCTTCATCCATAGCCCCGAGAATATTTTTCTTCCAAGTGTTTATTCAATTCCATTATAAAGTTATAGAATCCACTTCAATCCCCTTTTCAGACAGCATTTTACATATCACTACTCACTATGTGAAAGAAAAGCATTATCCTCATCTCAGTGACACAGCTGGAACTGTTATAATCCCAGTTGATGGCAATACTGGACAACAGAATATAAAAATTTATTATTAAGAGAAATAAAAATGAAAGCCATATCAGACGATGACAAAAAGCAAGATCTCATTACAGACATCAGGAAAAAACACTAATCTCTTTTAAGTCAGCAATATTCTTACAGACACTCAGATCTCAGTGAAGAGTCTCACCTATCTCCACTCTCAGTCGGCATGATAGAAAATCGATTACAATTAGCACACATCTGTGCATTCACTGTATACTATTTTCTTCAGTCGGTGTTGCTGCCTGAGATCTTAAAATAAACTGTTAACTCAGCTCACTATTACTTAACATGGGTTTCCTAAACTCACATCTTCAATAGCCTTGCAAAATGTTTTCCAGTCTGACACCCCCATAGCCTCCTGACCTCTGAAATTCAGGACTTCTCCCCCAACCCTCAATGTTATAGCCTCTTCTCCGTACAGGAACCTATTTATGGTTCTTTCTATTTCTCTCTCTCTGAAATTCAAATTTGCAAACACCTTGACAATTCTCTCTCCAGGCTGCTTGCTGATCATTTAGCTAAAACCACATAACTTGTTGTAAATACTAGTATGAACCCTACGTTCAAAATGATTTTCTGACTTTTTTTTAGAAAGCAAAGTAGGTCAGACCTTTACAGAACCAAAAACCTCAAATACATTTATCTCAAAGGTAGGACTCAAGTTCTTGAATTCTATATTATGAACATTCGTAACAGTACGATTATTCTCCATGAATCAAGAAAAGTAGGCTATTTGGCCCCAGGAGCCTGCTCAGTCACTTAATAAGATCATGGCTGATCGGATTATGGACTCTACTTTCATGATGACCCCCCCCAAATACCCTTAGACTGTCTTCTCAGTCAAGAATCTATCAAGCTCAGCTTTAATAATATTTAAGGACACGACCTCCACCGTACTCGGGCAAAGAAAATTACACAGGTTAACGACTACTGAGAGAAAAAGAAACTCATCTCTGGCTTAAATGGGACACTCCTTAATTTTAAACTGTGCTCTCTAGGTCTATCTCTCCACAAGGGGAAACATCCTTTCAGCGTCCACCCTGCCAAGTCCGCTCAGAATCTCATCTATTACAACAAGATCACCTCTCACTCTTCTAAACTTTAATAAATGCCAACCTAATCTGCCTAAACTTTCTTCACGAGGCAATCCTTTCAGCACAGGAATCAGTCAAGTGAACCTTCTCTGCACGACTTCTAATACCATCATATCCTTCCTTCAACATGGACAAAATTAAATACAGATGTGGTCTCACCAACACCTTAATGCTAACACATCAAAAACGCCTCACTTTTAGTAGTAGTTTATTCTCGCAACAATCATCACAATCTGACATACCCTCCTAATCACTTGTTCTTCCAGCAAACTAACATTTTATGATTCATGTACACAATGTCATTCACAGTCAGGACTGTGTTACTGAAAATCACACCGTAAGGTGAAAAGACTTTCAGTGAAGAATTGTTAAAACTGGAATTTCGTTCCTTAGGACCATCTTTAGCAGAGGAATAAACTTATAACATTTTATACTTTGTTTTATTTGTCGATGTTGGTTTTGCTGACTAGCCTAACAACTATTATCCACCCATAATTGTCCTGGAGCTGGTGGCGGTGATCAGCTGCCTTCTTGATCCACTACAGTCACTATGGTGTAGGGACACACTGGACACTCTTAGAAAAGGAGTTCCAGGATTTTCCACCAATGAAACAGTGATATATTTCCAAGTCAGGATGGTGAGTACCTTGGAGGGGACCTGTCAGGTGGTGATATTCCCATGTATCTACCAACCTTGTTCTTCTCGATGCCATAGGGCACGGATTTGGAATGTGCTGTTGAAGCAGTTTTGGGAAGTTACTGCAGTGTATCTTGTAGATGGTGCACACTGTTGCTACAGAGCATCAGTGGGCCAGAAAGCAATGTTGAAGGTTGTTGATGTGGTGCCAATCAAATGACTTTTGTTCCAGATGATGTCGAGCTTCTTGAGTGTTGATGGAGCTGCACTCATTGACACAAGTGGCGAGCAATCCATCATACTCCTGACATGTGCCTTGTCGATGGCGAACATACAATAACTCTGTACTTTAAATGCCTAAATTCCCGCATTGGCAAATGTAATATTTTTCACACCTATTCAAAGTTGCTGGTACAGATATTTAAACTTCTGACTTTTTAACATCCTTTGGATATTTGGCATAGCTTCGCAAAGCCAGTGAAAACATGTCCATTAGTTCCAATCAATTGCTCTTTCTCTAATGATTTCTAAAATATTCTTTTTGCAATACAGTACTTTTCTTTTGGCAATAGTTATACATTCTGCTTCAAGCGTTTTTTTTAAAAAACGTTTGCACTTCTTTCGAAATTCCAACCTTTCCCTTTTTCCTTATTTGACTTTTTACTTTTATGGCTTAGACAATGGCTAATGAGGATACATTTTTCATATTCATATTACCTAAACTGCAATTTTGAATACATCTGTTATCACATCTATTCCAGCAAATAACCAGTTGTTTGTCACTCCCACAAACAATTTGGATGAGAATATAGGAGGCATGGTTACTGATGTTGCAGATGACACCAAATAGTGGACAGTGAAGGTTATCTAAGATTACAATGGGATTTTGATCAGCTGGGCAAAAGGCTGAGGAGTGGCAGATGGAGTTTAACTTGGATAAATGCGAGATGTTGCATTTTGGTAAGGCAAACCAGGGCAGGGCTTACATAGTTAATCGTAGGGCATAGCTCCTTGAAAGTGGACTCACAGGTAGACAGGGTGGTGTTTGGCACACTTGCCTTCATTGGTGAGTACACTGAGTACAGGAGTTGGGCCATCATGTTGTGGCTATACAGGACACCGGTGAGGCTGCTTGTGGAGTACTGTGCACAATTCTAGTCGCCCTGCTATAGGAAGGATATTATTAAATTGGAAAGGGTACAGAAAAGACTTACAAG
This sequence comes from Ginglymostoma cirratum, assembly GCA_024137785.1. Lineage (NCBI taxonomy): Eukaryota > Metazoa > Chordata > Chondrichthyes > Orectolobiformes > Ginglymostomatidae > Ginglymostoma > Ginglymostoma cirratum. The sequence goes on from JAHRHZ010000144.1 coordinate 96,034,842, forward strand.
GATGCTACTGGTTTGAGTTATAAGGAGAGGCTGGATAGGCTGGGACTGTTTCTCCTGGAGTGTAGGAGGTTGAGGGGTGTCTTAAGGAGGCTTATAAAATCATGAGGGACATAGATAAGGTGAATAGCAATTCCCGAGGGTGGGGGGGAAGTTCAAAACTAGATGGCATAGTTTTAAGGTGAGAGGGAAAAGATTTAAAAAGGGATCTCAGGGCAAACTTTTCCAAACACAGGATGGTATGTATATGGAATTCTGAAGAAGCGGTCACTGGAAGTGCCAGAGGAAGTGGTAGATGCAGACACAGTTGCAACATTTAAAAGATATTTGAACAGGTACATGGATAGAAGTGTAGAAGAATATGGGCCTAGAGCAGGCAAATGGGACTAGTTTAATTTTGGAGACCTGGTCAGCATGGATGTGTTGGACCAAAGGGTCTGTTTCCTTGCTGTATGGCTCTGATTCTATAAATAACTCAAAATAATTTTGACACGTACACAAAAACATCACATTCTACAGTACTGCACAACTGACCAGGCTCTATCTAGTGGCATAAGTTAGTTGGTGCAGCTGGACTCTCAGGACTACCTGCACTGACCAACATTGGGCACTAAATGAAGTCCCGGACCTCAGTTTGAATTCCTGAAAGTGGCCAGCACCCAGAGGCAGAACCAGTAGTGAAGGGAAGACAAGACCGTGGCTAAAGGTAATAGGTGAGGCCCTGACAAAACAACACTGGGAGAACGAGACCTGACAAAAAGAACAAGGCTTAGGCGAGAAGACGAGACCAGGAAGTAAAGCCGTGGCAAGGTGAGGCCAGGTGGAACAGCTCAGATTGCAAGGACAAAAGGGAGGCAAGGCCCCTAGCCCACAGCCACAGTTCTGCACCTACTGAGATGGACAACAACGACTGAAGGAGGCAGATGGACAATAAATAATTACACATCCAGAGAAAACAAGGTGTGGAGCTGTATGAACACAGCAGGCCACCTAGAACACCTAGACCCTTTTTTCTGATGAAGGGTCTAGGCCCGAAACGTCAAGCTTTCCTGCTCCTATGATGCTGCTTGGCCTGCTGCATTCATCCAGCTCCACACCGTGTTATCTCGGATTCTCCAGCATCTGCAGTACCTTTTATCTCTGACACATCCAGAGAAGCCCACATACCATAAATGAACATAAAGTACAAAAGTAAGAGTGCCTCTGGGATGGAGCAACGTAGCACTGGACGCTGATTTGCAATGGTGACACCAACAATGCACATAGAGAATTAAAAAGGAAACGTTAAATTGAAAATGGCAAAACAAACAGGCCCAAACGAAAAACAAAATAACATTAAGCAGGGGAAAAAACATAAGGGCTTCCTGCACTACGACACCCAGATCCCTCTGTTTCTCAAAGTTCTTCAATCTTCTTCCATTTCAATAACGTGCTGTTTTTCTGTTTTTCCTTCCAAAGTGGACACATTCACAACTTCCCCACATTATCTGCCATTTTTCTGCCTGCTCAATGAACTTAGTTTTACCCATTTGCACAATCTGCATGCCCACTTCACAACCAATTATCTCTCAGATCTATGCATCATCAAAAAACTGAACAAACATATATTTTGCCACTTCGTCACTGTGGAGAATAAATAGCTGAGGCTTGAGGACTGATCCCTGTGGCCACTAGGTACAGCTTGCCAAACTGAAAATGACCCATGTATGCTTACTCTGTGCTTCCTATTAGCCAATCAATCCTCTGTCTATACTAATGTTATCCCAGACACCAAGAGCTCCTACTTAGTGTAGTAACCTTTCATACAGCACCTTGCCAAATACCTCTTAGAAATCTAGTGCTCCATATTCACAGGTTCCCTCTCATTGAGGCCTTGTACTGTGCTGTACTGTTCTATGAAACTGCAAAATACTTCAAAGAATTCCAATGGGTTAGTCAAACATAATTTCCTTTTCACAAAACCATGCTGACTCTGCCTGATTGCATTTAGAGTTTCTAAGAGGCCTGCTATAACATTTTCCATATGGCAGATGTCAGACTAAATGCCTGTAATCTCCTGCTTTCTGCTCCCTCCTTTATTGAATAGAGGAGTAATAACTGGTTACTTTCCAATCTGATGAGGCATTTCTAGAACATAGGGAAATGTGGAAACCTAGTTTCAATTATTTTTGGGATGTTATTTGAATCCTTTACAGTGAGGACTGACACAAAATAGCTACTCCATGTACCTGAGATAACAAGGTGTAGAGCTGGATGAACACAGCAGGCCAAGCAGCATCAGGGGAGCAGGATTTCTGAAGAAGGGTCTAGGCCCGAAACGTCAGCCTTCCTGCTCCTCTGGTGCTGCTTGGTCTGCTGTGTTCATCCAGCTCTACACCTTGTTATCTCAGATTCTCCAGCATCTGCAGTTCCTACTATCTCTATTCCATGTACCTGTTGTTTTCTTATTTCCCAATAATTACCCAGAAGCTCCCGCTATCCCAAGGATCAACACTCACCTTAGCTGTTCGTTTTCTTTTCTAATATCTGTAGTCACACAGTCATACAGCATGGAAATGGACCCTTCAGTCCAACTCATCTGTGCCAACCAGATATACTAAACTGATCTAGTCCCATTGGCCAGCATGTGGTCTGTATCCCTTTAAACCCTTCCTGTTCATGCACCCATCCAGACGCCACTTAAATGTGATTAATTGTACCCACCACTTCCTCTGGCAGTTCATTCCATACACACAGCACCCTGTGTGTGGAAAAGATGTCCCTTAGGTCCCTTTTAAACATTTTTTTCTCTCACCTCAAACCTATGCCGTCTCGTTTTGGACTCCCCTACCCTGGGGTAAAGACCTTGGCTATTCACCCTATCCATGCCCCTCATTATTTTATGAACCTCTATAAGGTCACCCCTCAGCCTCCAATGCACTAAGGAAAATAGCCCCATTCTTTTCAGCCTCTCCCTGTAACTCAAGCAGTCCAGTCCTGGCAACATCCTTATTTATCTTTTCTGAACTCTCTCAAGTTTAACAACATTCTTCTTATAGAAGGGCAACCAGAATTGCACGCAGTATATCAGAAGTGGTCCCATCAAAGTCCTGTACAACCACATGAAATCCTCAACTCATATACTCAATGCACTGATTAAAAAGGAAAGCATACCAAACGTTTTCTTTATGATCCTGTCTTCCTGCGACTCCGCTTTCGAGGAACTATGCATCTGCCGACGGGTCTCTTTGCTCAGCAACACTCCCCAGGGCCCTACCATTAACTGTGCAAGTCCTGTCCTGGTTTGCCTTGCAAAAGTGCAACACCTCACGTTTACCTAAATTAAACTCCATCTGTCATTCCTCAATGCATTGGCCCATTTGATTAAGGTCCCATTGTACTCTGAGGTAACCTCCTTCATTGTTCACTACACCACCAATTTTGGTGTCATCTGTAAACTTACTAACCATACCTACTATATGCAGCTCCAAATCACTTACATAAATGACTAAAAGCAGTGGACCCAGCACTGATCCTCGCAGCACACCACTGATCAAAGTCCTCCAGTCCAAAAAACAACCCTCTACCAGAACACACTGTCTCCTACCTTCCAGTCAATTTTGCATCCAATTGGCTAGCTCCCCTTGAATTCCAGGTGATCTAACCTTGCTAACCACTCTACCATGCGGAACGCAGGTAAATGTTCTGGGGACTCGGGTTCAAATCCTGCCACGACAAATGGTGGAATTTGAATCCAATTTTAAAAAATATAGAATTAAGAGTCAAATGATGACCATAAATTCATTGTTGATTATCATCTGGTTCACTAATGTCCTTTAGGAAAGGAAACTGCTATCCTTACCTAGTCTGGCCTACATGTGACTCCAGAGTCTCAGAGATGTGGATGACTCTGAACTGCCCTCTGGGCAATTAGGAATGGTCAATAATGCTGGCCTAGCCAGTGATACCCTCATCCTGTGAATGAATTAAAAAACACTAAGAGAGATCCCTAATGATCTGTCTTAGCTTTCCTGTTCTTCTGAAATGTGATGTGTCTGTAAATACTCGATTCCCAACCTTAGCATTTACAGGTGCATAAGATGACAACCAGATCATGCACAGTTATTTTCACCCGAGTTGACAATTCATCCATTTTGTTACGAATGTCGTGTGTATTCAGGCACACAACATATAATTCTGTCTTTTCACCATTCTTGCCATCTCTGGCCTTATCATCCAGCACATTGTTAATTTTGTATGCTCCATCCCCTCCTGCAACTCTGATAATCAGCACCCTTAATTGCAACCATGCTGTCTTGTCTTCTCCCTTCCCATCGTTTCTCAAATGATCCCTTGCCCTGGAGCACTCTTGTCTTTAAATCAGGACTGAGGAAGTACTACACCTAACTATACCTCCACTCACCCACCCTCCTGCAAGAATGCAATCCCTTACTCCCAATTCCTCCACCTCTGTCGCATCCGCTCCCAAGATGTAGTGTTCCACTCCCGAACATCCCAGATGTCCTCCTACTTCAAGGACCACAGCTTCCCATCTCCGTTGATTCACAATGCCGTCAACCACATCTCTCGCATTTACCACACTTCTGCCTTCAAACCTCTTCCCCCAACAAAAATAAGGACAGAGTCCCCCTGGTCCTCACAAGCAACCTCACGAACCTCTGCATCTAGCGCATCATCCTCCACTACTTCCGCCAGCTGCAATCCAACCTCCACCAGCAAAGAGAGATTTGCCTCCCCACTCCTATCTGCCTTTTGTAGGGACTGCTCACTCCACAATTCCCTTGTCTGCTCCACACTCCCCACATCCGGCACCTTTCCCTGCAACCGCAGGAAGTGCTACACCTGCCCCCTACACGATTCCCCCTCACCTCTGCACAAGGCCCCAGACAAGCTTTGCAAATCTGACAGGGATTCACCTGTACATCCTCCAACCTGGTCTACTGTATCCATCGTTCTCGATGTGGTCTGCTCTACATCAGTGAGACCAAGCGCAGACTCGGTGACCAATTTGCAGAGCATCTGCACTCTGTACACTATAATCAACACCATCTTCTGGGTGCCAGCCATTTTAACACCCCTTCCCACTCCCTTGGTGACTCATCCATCCATTCTTGGCCTCCTCCAGTGTCACAATGACACCACATGCAAAGTGGAGGAACAACACCTTATATTACACCTCAAAGTTTACAGTCCGAAGGCCTCAACACAGCATTCACCAGTTTCTAAATCTCTCAACCCCCCGGCCTTATCCCACATCCAAACCTCCCTCTCATCCTCATCTCCTTGACCTGACACAACCTGGCCATCTTCTTCCCTGCCTATCCATGCCACCCACCCCACTGACCAATCCCCAACATCCCCTACCTGCATCCAGCTGTCACCATCCCACCTACCTTTCCCCAGCCCCACTCTGCCCATTTATTTCCGAGCTCCCTTCCCCCTCCCCAGTCCTGAAGAAGGGTTTAAACCCGATACATCAACTTTCCTGCTCCTCTGATGCTGCCTGACCTGTGTTCCTCCAGCTCCACACTGTATTGACTAAGGGAGTACTACTTTGTCAGAGATCTTCCAGAGAAAATGACTAAAACTGATGATCTGCTCATAACTCATTTTTGTGACATCTTGCTGTGCATAAATTAGCCACTGCATTTCCTACAACAGTGATTATACTTCAAAATTATTTTGGCCATGATTGTAATACTGGTGTTCAAAACTACACAAAAACTATACATAAAGAGAAAGTGCTTGCCATGGCAGTAATCAGAGGCCACAGATTTAAGATAATTGGTTAACAAACCACAAGGGATTGTTAGCATCTGAAACAAGGTGAATCAGCCTGAAAGGCTGGTGGAAGCAGACAGCAAGTTCCAGAAGGGAATTGGGTAAACATCTAAAATAGTGACTACCTTATGGCTAAGGGGAAAGAGCAGGTGCAGTGGAACCAACTGGAGAGCTCTTTCAAAGAGCCAGCACAGACAAGACAAGCCAACTGGCTTCTTCCTGTGCTACATCTATGAACAGTCATGCTGACTTTGATAGAATGTCCCAAGTGGATGTGTTAACAGAAGCACTGTTGCAAAATCTGGTTTTGAAATTCAACATGCTTCTGTAAACACAAATTCGGCTCACTAAACCAGGCACAACGCCAAACTTGCTTGTAAAGATACCTTGGGAATCTTATGCCTCAGCCTTCATCGCCTCCTTCTCTGCAGCAACAGTGTTTCACCGGCACCAAGACTTTTTTTAAGCTGTCTGCACAGAGAAGCCATGAGGGACTCGACTGCAGGTTGTGTAAACAAGAGCTCCTTCATGTCTCTCATTTTCCAGAGGAGAATCTGTTTGCTCTCTCAGGTGTATATAAAAAGATCCCACAACACTATTTTAAGGAAGAGCAGGGGAGATCTGACATTCTGGCCAGTAAGTACTCCTTAACCAATATCACAAATTGCAGACGCCATGATTTACCACATTGCTGTTTGTGGTAGTGTGCTGTGCAAAGTTGGCTATTATATACCTTACATAACAGTTATCTCACTTCAGGATTACTTAGTTGACTGTAAAGCTCTTTGGGGTGCTCCAAGGTTGTGGAGGTGCTGTACAAATTCAGTGGAACGGCTGCACAATCAGTCCGCATTCCACTCTCATTATACCTGCAACCCACTCTCTCCCATATCCACACTATCCCCAGTTCCACAGCCGATTAAAAACCCGAAAACGCTAGATGTGATCAGCAAGATGTGGTAGCATTTGTGGAGAAAGGAAGAGTTAACGTTTTAAGAAGATGTCCTTTCATCAGAATGGACAGATTGACAATATCCACAGTATTTTATTTTGTGTTCTATACCTGGTTGTTTGATTGAAGCACCAATAAAATCTTTAGGCTCTTCATATGCACACTGCGATCCAGGAGTTCGATGGCTTTATCCAGATCATCCTGTGTGGTCAGAGGAATCACTAACTGCAGAACAGATGACAAAGAATCAGCAAGCTGATTCCCTAATGAACAATCCTCACATCAATGAACCTTCAAAGAATCTCCAAATTTTTTTTTTTTAAATTTGTTCATGGGTTGAGGGAGTCACTGGCCAGGCATTTATTGCCCATCCCTAATTGTCCAGGGGGCAGTTGAGAATCAACCACTTTGCTGTGGGTCTGGAGGCACATGTAGGCCAGACCAGGTAAGGATGGCAGTTTCCTTCCCTAAAGGACATTAGTGAACCAGATGGGTTTTCCCAACAATCGACAATGGATTCAAGGTCATCATTAGACTCTTAATTCCAGATATTTATTGGATTCAAATTCCACCATCTGGCGATGCGGGATTCGAACGTGGGTCCCCAGAACGTTATCTGGGTCTCTGGATTAACAGTCCAGTGATAATACCACTAGGCCATCCGCTCCCCAGTGTCCTCAAAATGTGATGGCATTGCCCAAGGAAAGCTTGAGGTTATTCTGCAAAGTGTTCCCACATCTCCCAATGGCACAGTTACAACTGCACATTTCACCTTTGTTACTTAGTCCAAGTAGCTATTTTTCATAAGTGCCTAAACAGTGAGCACCAGCAGGCAATTAAACTGTGAGATTCACATCACAGCCTTATCTTGTCCTCTGGTGTCTGTACTGAACAACTGTCTCTAAATAGCATTCAAGAATAAGAACGCACCCGCTCTACTCACCCCCACCTTCCTTGCCCAACTCTTCTTACACTTCACATCCTTAAACCCAGGAGCAGACAGGACAATTGCATAACACCCTCAATACCTAGCCAATGTCCACATCTTACGAATGTATAAAGGGGGGGAAAAAATGGTTTTTTTTTTGGGCTGATAATCCATTCTGACAATTTGGGGTTGTCAATAAATATGGGCCTTGCTAGCAATGCCCACATCCCTTCAAAGTCCATAAAATGTAGAAGTAGGCCATTTGGCCCATCATGTCTGCTCCATCATTCAATGAGATTACGTTTGATCTGATGATTTTCAACTCCACAACTCCCTGCCCTTTTCCCAGCATTGAACTCTGCAACACTCCATTAGTTACAGGAAACCATCCTGAAAATGCGACCTTGATCCCAATTCCGTCTTCTATTAGTTTCCCAATTCTCTAGCCATGCTAATAGATGACCTCAGACACCATGGTTCTTATCTTATTAAAGTTTTTTTTTTAAGTAGCCTAATAAATGGTACCTTAACAAGTGATAAAGAATAAAAACAAATCTCTTTGAAAGTTAGCTGTGTCTACACTAAATTCCAGTCCAAAGCAATAACTTATAAATTGAAGCAAAACCTCTCATGGAGGAAGCAGGCAACAAAAAGAGAATAGGCTGGTATGGTGAATAGCGCATTTGCACGGTGCTAACTAGACTGAAGGATTACGCTATTAGACAGACAGCTCAATGCATGGCTGCAGGATAAACAAGATAAACAAGATATCAGGTTGACTGGTTGGAGAAGAGATATCAAATCGTGAAAGATTATCTTATTGTGACACAAAGTAAAGTCAGATCGTGCCTGGAATTTGGTGCGAAGTTCTGACACTAAATCCTGGAAAGCATACATTTCCAATTACAGATTTATTATACTGGTTACACATTAACAAAGACAGGGAGGTGATGCCTAGTGGTATTATCACTGGACTGTTAATTCGGTGACCCAGTCAATGTTCTGGGGACCTGGGTTCAAGTCCCGCCACAGCGTGGTGGAATTGAATTCAATAAAAATCTGAAATTAAGAGTCTAATGGTGATGATGAATCCACTGCCGATTGTTGTAAAAACCTATTGGATTCACTAATGTCCTTCAGGAAAGAAAACTGGCGTCCTTACCTGGTCTCACCTACATGTGACTCCAGACCCACATCAATGTGGTTGATTCTTAATTGTTCAGTGGGCAATTAGGGATGAGCAATAAATGCTGACCTAGCCAATGTCCACATCCCATGAATGAACAAAGTGGGGAAAAATGGTTTCACTATTTTTTTGGGTTGATAATTCTAAATGAAGGCAGTGAAACTTTCTGGAAAAACATCAGGTAACAACATTGGGTATCAAAATTACACATGAAGTTCTGAAGTACTCGTGACCAGCTGAATAAAATACCAAAAAACTGTAATATACTCTAATAACTGAGTGCGCCTCTGTTTTAAAAGGACCTGCCAAAGGAAATCAGTCAGGATCTGATGATATTTCAAGGAGAATATACTGGTCAAATATGCCTACGGACTGAACCAAGATGAATGTGACATCAAATTATTTCTGAAATGATCAGTAAGTGTGCAAAATATTAGAACACTTTCTAAAAGCGGAAACAAAAAGCCATTACTCTTAGAAGCAGCAGACCTGCTGACAAAGTTTCCACAGTTCTTTAAGGACTCAAGAGCTATCTGGCAAGGAGATCAACTGTATGTCAACTTTAGCCAAATTTGACAGCATCACAATGATTACCTTACAACACAGGAAGCCACGGAATCAGAGCAGCTTTCCAAGTGGATAAATAAGTGGTTGAGTCAGTGGCTAACATGAGCTAGTTGCTAAGGGAACAGCATGAACATGAATAGGTGACTGCACCAGAACAGGAGGCAGCCATTCAGCACCCCTAAGCCTCTTACACAGGAACCAAAAGAACATCATTCAAAACCCCTTGAACCTACTATGCAGGAAAACAGGACTACATTCAGTCCCTTTCTTAACTTCTCAAGCAAAGGGTTATGAATTTGTGGAATTCCCTGCCCAGTGATGTAGTTAAGGCTTTCTCATTGAATGCTTTTGAAGCAAAGATACATAATTCCTTTACTGTTGAAAAAATTAAGGGTTATAGTGTGAGGGTGGGTAAGTGGAGCTTAGACCATGAAAAGATCAGCCATGATCTTTCAGATTGGCAGAGTAGGCTCGAAGGGCCAAATAGCCTTCTCCTGCTCCTGGTTCTTACGTTTGTATGTTCAAGCCTGTTGTGTAGCATTTTAATCATTTCAATTAGATGATGCCTCAACCTGCCAATATGTCTACCACATTTCACCTGAAACCCTCATCCATGCCCTTATTAACTAGCGATTTAAATATTCCAATGCAGCCAAATTTGATGTTCCATCTTCCAACCTTCACATACTTAAATTAATCTAAACCTCTGCTGTCCGTATCTAACTTTCCCATTTACCCACCCTCCTTGTGCTCACTGATGAGCTCTGGTTTACAGTCAGCAACATCGCGATTTTAAAACTCTCAAACACGTTTTCAAATCTATCAATGGCCTCACCTCTTTCTGGTTCTGTAACTTCCCCCAGCTCAGGGACCCGGAGACCTCTGTGCCACTCCTAATCTGGTAGTTTATACATCCCCGAATATCATCACTCCACCACTAACAGCATTTTCAGCATCCTCAGCCTGCAGCTCCAAAATCTTCTCCCTAAACCTTTCCATCTCACCAGCTGTCTAGCCTCCTTTAAGCTATTTCCTGAAACCTAGATCTTTGATCAACTATTCAGTGCTCTTTTCTAGCTCTTTATGTGGCTCTGTATTGTTTTTTTTAAAAATTATCCCCTAGAGTGCCTTTCAAGGCCAGTTTGGAGGGAAGTTAAGAGTCACTCAATTGCTGTGGGTCTAGAATGACAGCTAGGCACGAACAACCAAGCACAGCAGATTTTCCTCCCTTTAAGACCCGGAGAGAGCTAGCCAATTCAATTCAAAATCTGCTTGACGGTAAGAGACAGAGTGGCAGCAGAGGGTTGTTGTTCAGATTGCAGGTCTGTGACCAGCAGCATGCCACAAGGATCAGTATTGGATCCGCTGTTGTTCAGCATTTATATGGACAATTTGAACACAGAACAGAACAATACAGCACAGGAACGGGTCCTTTGGCCCAAGACATTGTGCCATACATTATGCCAAACTAAACTAATCCCTTCTGCCTGCCCATGGTCCACATCCCTCAATTCCTTGCATACGCTTATCAAAAAGCCCCTTAAATTCCCCTATCATATCTGCCTCCACCACTACCCCTGGCAGTGTGTTCCGACTTCTACCACTGTGTTAAAAAAAAAACTTGCCTCCCACATCATCTTAGAACTTTCCCCCCCTCACCTTAAATGCATAAGCATGTTAGGCATTTCAACTCTCAGAAAAAGATCCTGACCGTCAACCCACATGGATCATTGCTGGGTCCACTGCTTTTTGTCATTTCTCTAAATGATTTGGATGTGAACATAGGAGGTGTTGTTAGTAAGTTTGCAGGTGACACTAAAATTGGAGGTGGAGTGGACAGCCAAGGAAGTTATCTCAAAGTACAACAGGATCTTGATCAGATGGGCCAATGGGCCAAAGAGTGGTAAATGGAGTTTAATTTAGATAAATGTGAGATGCTGCATTTTGGAAAGGCAAATCAGGGCAGGATTTATACATTTAATGGTAAGGCCCTGGGGAGTGTTGCTGAACAAAGAGACCTTGGAGTGCAGGTTCATAGGTCCTTGAAAGTGGAGTCGCAGGTAGACAGGATAGCGAAGGTGGCATTTGATATGCTTGCCTTTATTGGGCAATGCATTGAATCTAGGATTTAGGAGGTCACGTTACAGCTGCACAAGACACTGGTTCGACCACTTTTGGGGTATTGTATGCAAATCTGATCTCCCTCCGAGAGCAAAGATGTTGAGAAACTTAAAAAGGGTTCAGAAAAGATTTACAAGGACGTTGCCAGGGTTGGAGGGTTTGAGCTATAGGGAGAGGCTCAATAGACTGGGACTATTTTCTCCGGAGCATCGAAGGCTAAGGGGTGACCTTATAGAGGTTTATAAAATCATGAGGGGCACGCATAGGGTAAATAGGCAAGGTGTTTTCCCCAGGATGTGGGAGTCCAAAACTAGAGGGCGTACGTTAAGGTGAGAGGGGAAAGATCTAAAAGGGACCTACGGGGCAACATTTTCATACAAAGGACGGTGTGTGTATGGTATGAGCTGCCAGAGGAAGTGGTGGAGGCTGGTACAATTACATTTAAAAAAGCATCTGGATAGATATAGGAATAGGGAGGGTTTAGAGAGATATGGGCCGAATGCTGGAAAATGGGCCTAGATTTATACAGGATACCTGGTCGGCATGGATGAGTTGGACCAAAGAGTCTGTTTCTATGCTGTTTATCTCTACGGCTCTACAACCTATCTACACATCTGATAATTTTATAGACTTTATCAAATCTCCCCTCAGCCTCCACCACTCCAGAGAAAACAACCTGAGTTTTTCTAGCCTCTCCTTATAGCTCATACCCTCTAATCCTGGTAAACCTCTTCTGCACCCTATCCAAAGCCTCCACATCCTTCCTGTAATGTGGCAACCAGAAGTGAACGCAATACTCCAAGTGTGGCCTAAGCAAAGTCTTAAAAAGCTGCAACGCGCCATCCTGACTCTTGTACTCAATTCCCCGACCAATAAAGGAAAGCTTGCCATACACCTTTATTTTAAACTATCCTATATATTTGTGTGGCCACGTTCAGGGAGCTGTGGGCTTAAACCCCAAGATCCCTCTATGCATCAATGCTGTTCAGGGTCCTGCCATTAACTGTATACTTTTCCTTAACATTTGATCTCCCAAAGTCCAGGACCTCACACTTACCTGGATTAAACTCCATCTGCTATTTCTCCGCCCATATCTGCAACTGATCTAGATCCTGCAACTCAACCAATCTCTGTATTGGCTGCAAACTTACTAACCCTGGGAGGCATGTAAATTTGGAGAATACACCAAAATTGGTGGTAGAGTGCACAGGGAAGTAGGTAATCTAAGAGCATAACAGGACCTCGATCAACAGGCTAGCGGAGTTTAATTCAGATAAATGCATTTTGGTAAATCAAACCAGGGCAAAACTTAGTCCATAAGACATAGGAGTGGAAGGAAGGCCATTCGGCCCATCAAGTCCACTCCGCTTAAACAGTTAATGGCAGGGCCCCGGGGAGCTTTATCGAACAGACAGAACTAGGGCACATAGTTCCTTGAAACTGGCGTCACAGGTAGACAGGGTGGTGAAGGCAGCATTTGGCATATTTACCTTAGTTGGTCAGAGCACTGAGTACAGGAATTGGGGCTTCATGTTACAGCTGTGCAAGACACTAAGGCCACATAATGAGTACTGCGTACAACCCTGGTCAGCCTGCTACAGGAAGGATGTTATTAAACTGGAAAAGGTGCAAAAAAGATTTACAAGGATGTTACAGAGACTGGAGGGTTTGAGTTATAAGAGGAGGCTGGATAGGCTGGGACTTCTTTCTTTGGAGCATAGAAAGCTTGGGGTGACCTCTAGAGATTTATAAAATCATAAGGGGCATGGATAAGATGAACAGCCAAGATCTTTTCCCCAGGGTAGAGGAGTCTAAAACCACAGGGCATAAGTTTTAAGGCAAGAGAGGAAAGATTTAAAAGGGACCTGAGGGGCAACTTGTTCAACTCAGGTGGTGTGTATATGGAACGAGCTGTCAGAGGAAGTGGTAAAGGCAGGTAGAGTTACAACACTTAAAAGATATTTGGACAGGTAGATGGATAGGAAAGGTTTAGAGGGATATGGGCTAAATGCAAGCATGGACAAGTTGGGCCGAAGGGCCTGTTTCTGTGCTGTATGCCTCTATGACTGAGTGAATGAATGATTTTACTGGCATGTGTATTTTATGGTAAGAAATACAGTAAAATACACTAGGACATTAATGAACCAGATGGGCGTATAGAAGTTGCTGATAGTCTCGGTAATGGTGATCATGAAACTGTTTCAATTCTATATTGTTTAAAAATTAAATCAAATTTAAATTCCATCAGCTATTTCCCCAGGAGAATTGCCCTGACACCACCATCTCCCGCTGATGAAGTATCTTTTCTATGTTAAGGACTCTGTAAAAGTGTATGCTGTTGAGATGCTGCATTTTGGAAAGGCAAATCAGGGCAGGACTTATACAGTTAATGGTAGGGTCCTGAGGAGTGTTGCCAAATAAAGAGACCTTGGGGTGCAGGTTCATAGTTCCTTGAAAGCAGAGCCGCAGGTAGATAGGATAGCGAAGGCAGTGTTTGGTATGTCTGCCTTTATTGGTCAGTGCATTGAGTATAGGAGTTGTGAGGGAATGTTGCGACTATACAGGACATTGGTTAGGCCACTTTTGGAATATTGTGCGCAATTCTGGTCACCCTGCAATAGGAACAATGTTGTGAAACTTGAAAAGACTCAGAAAAGATTTACAAGGATGTTGCGAGGGTTTGAGCTATAGGGAGAGGCTGAATAGGCTATTTTCCCTGGAGAATCAAAGGCTGAGGGGTGACCTTACAAAGGTTTATAAAATCATGAGGGGCATGGATATAGTAAATAGACAAGGTCTTTTCCCTGGGGTGGTGGGGGGTGTCAAAAACCAGACGGCATAGGTTTATGGTGAGAGGGGAAAAATATAAAATGAACGTTGAAGGAACAACTTTTCCATGCAAAGGATGGTGTGTGAATGGAATGAACTGCCAGAGGAAGCAGTGGAGGCTTGTACAATTACAAAATTTAAAAGGCATCTGATGGGTACATGAATAGGACGGGTTAGAGGGATATGGGCCAAATGTTGGCGGGGGGGGATGAGAAATATCCAGGATATCTGGTCGGCATTGACAAGTTGGACCAAAGGGTCTGTTTCTGTGCTGTACATCTCTATGGCTCTATAGCTCTACGCTGTACTGTATCAATAGTTGTGTGTAACAATTACTTTTGCACCCAGGAGTCAGGCAGAGCTGCATATCCAACTTTCACAGTTCACATACAAACCTGCAACACTAATTCGGATATCAGATGTTATTTTGGAGATTACAAGCATCATACCAAATTAAATCAGATTTTATTGGCTAATGTCTGCAATCTTACAACATCACATCTTACAGTTTTTAATTATGAAACACAGATATCAAAACTAGGCGTGTTACAACAGCAGCAATAACAACTTGCACTCACATAGTGTCTTTTACATGGTTAAAATGTCCCAGGGACTAGGCAGGAGACATTTCTGTTGAAATAAACCAACCATTGCTAAAATAGTCATCTTGACAGCTGCAAAGGGCTTCCACACTGATTTTTCATGCACCATTTTGACTGTTTCAATTTCCAGCTTTCATCTTTCTGTACGCAAGTGTCATACTTACTTCCCAAACCACCAATTAGGGAAAGAAAGAATAAAAAAGGCTATACCTCGTTATTGGTGTAGTGCAGGCTCATCGGCTGACCAAAGGCAACCTTGGCTTTAGTGGCAATATCTTCAAGAAGGACTGGCCTGGGAAACTGAAGGATTCTGTATGGGGAGTGGGGAGAGAGAGAGAAGGGGAGAGGGAGAGAGGGAGAGAGAGAGATACCCAGTGAGTTTCTGTCTCCAGTAGCACTCCTGGGACAACTGAACCATCAGAGCAGCTAGAGCTGCAGACTGCAGCACTCCTCATACTTCACAACTGTGCCAACAACAGTGGATTTAATTAACTTCAAATCCCAAAGAGGTTTTTATCCTCAAAGTCAGCAGCTTGTTTGCTTTCCAGAAGTGATCAGGACCTTCAAACAGAAAATGCTTTAAAAGTAATTAGCGTTAAGAGAATTCCAGATTCCTGTTGGCTCATCCAGAAGTACTGATGGAGCAATCTAAATGTTCATTCAAACTTTTCTTAAACTTTCATTTTATGTTCATCAAGATGAGAGATGTTGGTGTGGTGAAAGGGAATACTTTCCAACATCAATTAGGAGAATTCTGACTGTGAAAATGGCACATCAAATAGCAGCCTTCTGTTCCACTAGTCCAAACTGAACATGTTCTGACACCAATCCGACTCCATCACAGTTTAAGTGGTTCATTACAGCAACAGCCAACTTCCATTTTGCAAATACATTCAGCTCATACTCACCATAGAAAACTTGACATTACCAACATCTCAGGTTTTTCCTTCTGCAACAAAGGCTCATTAGGTTGATTCCTGGGACACAAGGTCTGTCCAAAGAGGAGATTGTATGATGGACTTGTATTCTCAGGGTTTTGTAAAAATAAAGAGTGATCTCATTGAAACGTATAAAATATTTGAAAACTTGATGTTAAGAGGCTGTTTTCTCAGACTGGGGAATCTAGGATACAGGGTCATTTTTTTCAGTTTAAGTGACCAGTTATTTAGAACTGATGAACTGAAAGTTTCTTCACCCAGGGGAACATAGGAAATAACGTAGGAAATGCAGGCGATTCAGCCCCTCCAACCCAATTTACCTTGCCACATCATGGTTAATTTTCTACCTCAGAACCATCTTCTTGTGCTATCCCTTATCACTTGATATCATTGGTATCTAGAAATCCATCAATCTCTGTCTTCAGCATATGCAACAACTGAACTCCCATAGCCCTCCAGGCCAGAGTACTTTAAAGATTCATCACTGAGTGAGGGAACTTCTCCTCAACGCAGTCCGATATGACCTGCCCCATATTCAGAGCAATGGGAAACATCCCTCTCTGCATCTAACTTATCTACTGGAATGTTCGACATTTCAGGGAGATCACCCCTCATTTGTCTCAACTCTAGAGAATATAGGCCCAAACTCCTCAAACTGCCATTCAGAGGATAATCCTACCATCCCAGGAATTAACCCAGTGGACTCCAGCTGCACTACTTTTATGGAAAACACAGCCTTCTTCAAGTAAGGCAACGAAAACTGTACCCAGTACCACAGGTGTAATCTCACCAAGGTTGAATAAAATTGAAGCAAGACATTACATCTGCAATCATACCCTCTTGCAATAAAGGCCAACATACACTTTACATCCCAAATTGCTTGTGCACCTGTATGTTAGACAGACTTATGAATGAGAACACCTGGGTGCATTTGGACATGAACACACTGCAACCTCACACCGCGTAAGAAATACTCCCATATCTGTTTATTCCCCACCAAAGTGGATAACTTCCCCTTTTTTTCCATTACATTCTTCTTGCCATGCTCTTACCATTCACTTAGAGGCTTGTGAATCTTCAGAACTTTTCTATCCCAGAAAACTGTGGTTAGACAGTTACTGAACATATTCAAGAATGCGTCAACAGATTTTTAGGCTCTAAGGAAATTACAGGGAATTATGGGAATTGCAAAGTCAGGTTACATACAAACTGGTAATGGAGGAAGCTGTTTAATAAAACCACAAGACTGTGGCTGATCTAATTGCAACCTCAAATCTATATTCCCATCCACCCCTGATAACCTGTTATCTCCTTGCTTAGCAAGGATCTATGTATCACTAACTTGAAAATAACCAAAAACTTTGCTTCCAACAGTTTATCGGGAAGAGTGTTCCAAACTGTATTTAGAACCACTCCCTCCACTACCAATGCTCAGCAGAAGTGTACACTATGTTCCAGATGCACAGCAGAAATTCACCAAAGATCCTCAGACAGCACCTTCCAAACCCACGACTTCTTCCATCTAGAAGGAAAAGAGCAGCAGACATATGAGGACACCACCACCTCCAAGTTCCCCTCCAAGCCACTTACCATCCTGGCTTGGAAATATATTGCCGCTCCTTCACTGTCACTGGGTCAAAATCCTGGAATTCTCTCCCTAAGGGCATTGTGGGTCAACCCACAGCAAGAGTACTGCAGCAGTTCAAGAAGGCAGCTCACCACCACCTTTTCAGGGGCAACTAGGGACGGGAGAGAAATGCTGGCCAGCCAGCAACACCCACATCCCACAAATGAATAGGAAAACAAATAATCTTATAACCAGCAGAGAAACAATTTTACTCATCCTGGAATTAAATGGACAATCACTATGTTTTAAACAGTGACCCTTAATTCTTGATGCTCCCAAAAAAGGAAACATTCTCTCCAAATGTAACCTGCCAAGTCTCCTCAGGATCTCATATGCTTCAATCAAGTCACCTCTTTCTCTAAACTCCAGCTGAGACTGTCCACCCTTTCCTTATAGGACAATAAGCCCCTGTTCCAAATATTAATCTAGTCAACCTTTTTTTAAACTGGTTCCAACAATTTTACATCCTTCCTTAAATAAGGAGGCCAGTACTGTGCACAATACTCCAGATGCAGTCTTTTCTGTGCCCTGTATAATTGAATCATAACCCCCTCACTTTCACATTCAATTCTCCTCACAATAAATTATAACATTCTAATGGCTTTCCTTATTGCTTGATGTGCATGAGAATTCCCAGGACCCTCTGCACCCAAGTCCTTTCAATTTCTCACCATTTAGATAAAATGCTTTCTCTTTCATTCTGCCAAATGGACAATCTACATTATACCTTTTTTGCCACATCTTATCTCAGTCACTTAACCTAGCTTTTTTTTGTGATGTCCTCTTCACAATTTACTTTCCTAACACTCTTTAGGTCACCGAAGTTCAAACAGAAGGCCAGCTTCCACCTTATTGAATGGTAAAGCAAAATCCAGAGTTTCCTACATTATTGACCTGGATCTGGTTTCTCCATTTGCCTTTCACCCAATCACTACTTTCTCTTTGGAATATTTCCCTGTCTTAATGTTGCAATTTCCTGTTGCTTGAATTTTTTCTTTATTTCTCATTCATTCCCTCCATCCATCTGCGCTTGATGCCCCACAAACTACCTTTATTCAACTAAGGCTCTCTAACCCTTGATTTCCAGCTCATGATCTCTCTGCCGACTTCTGGAAACCACGATATGGAGATGCTAGCGTTTGACAGGGGTGGACAAAGTCAGAAGCCACACGACACCAGGTTATACTCCCAATAGGTTTATTTGAAATTGCAAGCTTTCTCAGCACTGCTCCTTCATCAAGTGAAGTGGAGGGAAATGCACAGGCACAGAATATATATGCGGATATATGTATATTTTATGTATATATTCTGTGCCTGTTCGCTTCTCTCCACTTCACCTGACAAAGGAGCAGCACTTCGAAAGCTTGTGATTTCAATAAACCTGATGGGCTATAACCTGGTGTTGTGTGACTTCTGACTTTGTCCACTTCGTGAAAATTTGTCTCTGCAGTTTGTGCTCTTCTGTTCCCAATATCTGACACCTCATTGGCCATTGAATGTTTATCATAGCCAACACAGTGAAACCAAATAAGATTATCAAAACAATGGTATAATAAAGACCTGGATCGCATCTATTCTAACGTGGTTAAGGAGGACAAAAACTGTTCAGAGGATCCCAGTTGTAGTCTCAAAGCCCCATATAACTGCAGCAAGACTACCTTATAGCTATACTTCAGGAAAGAATCGGCGGGGGGGGCGGAAACACAGTGCATAGAACAAATGCACAATGAAGAAACAGAAACAGAGAGACAGATACGAGTGGAAATATAGAAAAATATTCTGAACATATGTAGAGGTACATATTCAGGTAATGTACAGAGTATTTGAAATCACAAGGAAACAAAAATCTGATAAGACAGTGACTCGAGGATCAGTCACTGACAAAAACAAAAATGGCAAGGATCAGGGAGATTCCATTTATTCCCTGGAGGATGTGCATGATTTTGGCTGGGCAAGCATTTAATGCCCATCTATGGTTGCTGTTGAGAAGGTGATACTGAGCTGTTTTCTTGAACTACTTCAATCTATATGGTGTAGACATAACTATAATGTTGTTAGGAAGAGTTCTAGGGTTTTGACCCAGCAGCAGTGAAGGAATGACAATTTATTTCCAAGTCAGGCTACTGTGTGGCTTCAAGGGAATTTGCAGATGGTGTCGTGCATCTGCAGCTCGTTTCCTTCTAGATGGTAGTGGCTGTGCATTTGGAAGGTGCTGTCCAATGAGCCTTCTGCAGTGCATCTTGTAGATGGCATACACTGTTGCTACGATGTGTTGATGGTGGAGGGAGTGAATGCTTGTGTGATTGCTGCCAATAAGCAGGCTGCTTTGGCCTGGATGGATAAACTTCTCAAATGTTGTTGGAGCTTCCTGACTTGTGCCTTGTAGCTGCTGAACTGGCTTTGGAATCAGGAGGTAAGTTCCCAGTTAAAGGATTCCTAGTCTCTGACCTGCTCTTGTAGACACAGTATTTTTATGGCTGGGTCCAATTCAATTTCGGTCAAGGGTAATCCCCAAGATGCTCATAGTGGGGGATTCAGTGATGATATTGCTGTTAAATGTCAAGGAGCAAAGGTTAGAGATGATCAATGCCTAGCACTTGCCTGGCACAAATGCCCAAAGCTGAATATCTTCTAAATCTTGCTGCATTTGAACATGGACTGTTTCAGTATCTGAGAAGTCACGATTCAGCAATCATTGATGAACATCCCCACTTCTGACCTTATGATGGAGAGAAGGACAATGATGATGCAGCTGATAAGGGTTGGGCCTAGGATGTTACGAAGAACTCCTGTAGAGATGTCCTGGAACTGGGTTGGCCAACCTCCAACAATCACAACCATCTTCCCGTGTGCCAGGTCGGACTCCAACCAGCCGAGAGTTAGCACCCCATCATCACCCACACCCCTCCCGATTCCCATTGATTCTGGTTTTGCTAGGGCTCTGCCAACTTGGTCAAATGCAGCCTTGATGTCAAGGGCTGTCACTCTCACCTCACCTCTGAATTCAGCTCTCTTGGCCATGTTTGAACCAAGGCTGTAATGAGATCAGGAGGTGAGTGCCTCCTGCAGAACCCAAACTGGGCATCACTGAGCAGGTTATTGCTGAGCAGGTGCTGCTTGATAGCACTGTTACTAACACCTCCCATCATTTTACTGATGATTGAGAATAGACTGATGGGGCGTAATTAGCCAGGTTGGATTTGTCCTGCTCTTGCGGCCAATTCTTCGCATTGTCAGGTGCAAACCAGCATTTCAGCTGTACTGGAACAGCTTGGCTAAATGTGTGCCTAGTTCCGTAGCACAATTTTTCAATAATAGTGCTGGAATGTCATAGCAGTATGCAGTCTTTGCAGTATGTTGTGTCTCAAAACATGTCCTGATTTTAAAAAATCATTCACAGGATGTGGGCATCGCTGGCTAAGTCAGCATTTACTGCCTATCCCCCAAGTGTCAACCACATTGCTATGGGTCTGGAATCACACGTAGGCCAGATTGAGTAAGGAAGGAGATTTCCTTCCCTAAAGGACATTAGTGAATTTGATGGATTTTTACATGATGATCATTAGGCTAGCATTTTATTCCAGATTATTACTGAATTCAAATTTCATCATCTATCAAAGTGGGATTCAAATCCTTTTCCCCAGAACAAGAACTTGGAGTTCTGGATTACTGGCATTGTCATTATCACTATGCCAGCACCTCCTCCGAACAGTCACCTTGATATCATATGAGTCAACTGAATTAGGTGAAGATTGGCATCCGTGATGTTGGGGACCCTTGGAGGAGGCTGAGATGGATTATCCATGCAACAATTTTTGCTGAAGATTTGTACAACTGCCCTAGCCTTATTTCTTGCACTATGCACTACGTTCCCCCATAATTAGAGTTGGGGATATTGGTGGAGCCTCTTCCTCCAGTGAGTAGTTTAATTGCCCACCATCATTCACAATAGGATACTGCAGGACTGCAGAGCTTAGTTCTGATCTGTCTGTTGAGGAACCAGCTGTTGCTTATTGTTGCTCAGATGCAAGTAGTCCTGTTTTGTAGCTTCACCAGGTTGACACCTCATTTTTTAGGTCTGCCTGGTCCTTATGGTTGAGTACAACTCCTATTAATAAAAGAGAATAAAATATGATGCCTCACCTCTTCTCACCACGGTATTCAAACTTGACTCGAATATCATTCTGGAATTGAACAAATTCAGGAAATTAACTATTTCTACACAAGAAATAAGCCTTGTCAGAAAAGAAAAGTTTCTTTTTACTTATTCATAGAATTTGGATGTCACTGGCTAAGCCAAGATTTCTTAGCCACCCCCAATTGCCGTGAGGGCAGTTAAGAACTAACCAGTGGGTCTGACTTCACACGTAGGCCAAACCAGGTAAGGATGGCAGAGTTCCCTTCTAAAGGGACATTCGTGAACAAGATGGGTTTTCACAAGTCAAAAGTGGCTACATGTTTGCTATTAGACTATCTTTTAATTTCACATTTTATTGAATTCAAATGTCAACATCTGTCACGATGGGATTCAAGCCCATGTCTCCAGAACATAATTCAGGATTACTAGTATAGTGACATTATCACTACACCACTGCCTCTCCGCGAACATTATAAGGGAAAGGGAAAAACAAAGACTCTAGCCAATAACCCAAAGCCTTTTCCACAGGTCAACCTCCAACAAATACCAACCTACTCATCCTGTCCTTCAATCCCTTGCGTACTAAAAAGACATCTAGATTACACTTGTCATCATGCACTACAATAGCATTTTGAATCAAATAGCCTCTTAAACTGGAGGTTCTAGCCTTAGAATTTATTCAGAGAGTTGTTTTGTACTCTGTAAGATTACAACAGACATATGCCACCTACACCCACTTGGCTCTGCCAGCATTTAAGTCCCACAAGAACAATTGCTCACTTTCTCACCTCGCTCATCAACATATCTTCCTATTCCTTTCTTCCTGGTGTGTTTATCCAACATTTTGCTAAACACTTATGTTCTTCACTTCAACTAGCCCATGAAATATTAAGTTCTATATCCTAGTTACACGGAGTAAGGAGGTTACTCCTGAATTCCCTACTGGATTTATGACTATTTTAGTTTTTGAATTCCTACATGTGGAAATGTTAAAGTGAAGAGCTGACTGTTCCTGTAATCTGTAACAGACCTGTAGCTGTATGAAGTGAATCAGCAGAGGGTGCCAGACAACCAGATCAGAAAAGCGTGTGACAAATGTGTTGTAAAATTCTAACAGGACTAGACAGGGCAGATGCAGGGAGGATGTTCCCAGTGGTGGGGGTGTCCAGAACCAGGGGTCACAGTCTGAGGATTGGGGATAGAGCATTTAGGATGGAGATGAGGAGGCATTTCTTCACCCAAAGAGTGGTGAGCCTGTGGAATTCATCAGCACAGGAAGTAGTTGATGCCAAAACATTGAATGTATTCAAGAGGCAGCTAGATACAGCACTTGGGGCGAATGGGATCAAAGGTTATGGGGAGAAAACAGTATTAGGCTATTGAGTTGGACGATCAACCATGATCGTGATGAATGGCAGAGCAGGCTTGAAGGACCAATGGTCTCCTCTGCTCCTATCTTCTACGTATGGTTTCTACGTTCTCTGGTTCACACCATAAGACCACCATACAAACCAGGAAAACTAGTCGGCCTTTCTGCCCCTCAAGCTTGTTCCACCATTCAATAGGATCATGATTGATCTGACATTCCCCACGTTCACTTTCCTGCCCTTTCCCCATAACTCGATTCTTGACACTACATCTACCTGATTACTGGACATGGTGGTCTTCGGTTTCCCTGCATCATTCAATGGCAGGAGAGGTCGGCTAGCCATGTGGAGCACAGCTAGATCTTGCATGATGGAGTTAAGAGCTTGCTGCTCATCTATAAAAACAAACCAGATTTCAAAATAGTGAAAATCACCTCAAGAGTACAGTCACACTGCGCATCGCTGACCTTCTCTTGAATGTGAAGTCTTCCTGGATAAACTTCTTATTAATCTGTCAATTTAAAAATGACAGCTTCTTCTTTTAAACCTTTTTGACAATACAAACCTTCATTGCGATCACTGCAGCATTCCTCACCTATGCATTAAAATGAGTTTATTACACCATTGATGTCGATGGTGAACCCGAGTTTCTTAAAGGTAATTGTGTCAATGTCCAGTGATGCTTGTCTATTCCTGTTTTTAACACTGATATACCCAGTAACATGATTGCTCATTCAAGACGGATGGGTAAGATGTGTGTACAAAAATACCAAAGCACTGCAAATGCTGGAAAAACTCAGGAGGTCTGGCAGCGTCTATGGGCAGAAAGCCAAGTTTACATTTGGGGTTCAGTGACCCTTCTTCAGAGCTAACTGTAGTGAGGAAAAGGCTGGTACATATGCTACAGTGTGAGAGGAGAGGGGCAAAAAGAGTAAACGATAGGTAGAGATGAAGCCCAGAGAAAGAGAAAACAGTTGGACAGATAAAAGAATGATAAAAGGTCATTCTGGGAGAATTAATAGCTGCTAATGGGGACTGTTAGTGTCTGATAATGGATTGTTTGTGGTAGCAGTTCATGGGATGACAAGGCCTGGTGTACAGGAAGCTGGGGTGAGGACATGGGAGAAGGTGCTCAGGCTCAAAGATTATTGACCCTGAGAAAGGATCACTCTGAAACATTAACTGATTTCTCTCCACAGATGCTGCCAGACCTGATTATCTTTTCCAGCAATTTCATTTTTTTGCTTACAATTTACAGCAACCGCAGCTCTTTCAGTTTCCAGAAGGTTGCAGAGTTTCCAAGTGGAAAATGAGATGCTGTTCTTCACAAGCTTAGCTTGTGCTAAGCTTCACTGGAGCACTGCAGCAAGCCTGAGACAGAACTGTCTGCAAGAGAACATGGTGGTGTGATGAAATGGCACACAACTGGAAGCTCAGGTTTATTTTTGTGGACAGACATGTGTTCTGCAAAGCGGTTGCCCAATCTACGCTTTGTCTCCCCAGTGTAGAGCAGACTACATTGTCAGCCGTGAATACTAGATTGAGTGGAAGTGAAGGTAACTTGCTTCTTCACTGGAAAGTGTGCTTGGGGTCTTGGAAGGTGGGCTCCTCTCCAGCTGGACTCCATCTCCACTCACCCCTTCTCTAGCATATATACCAACCTTTTCCTCGCTACAATCAGTTTTGAAGAAGTGTCACTGGACTTGAAACGTTAACTCTGCTTTCTTTCCACAGATGTTGCCAGACCTACTGAGTTTTTCCAGCAATTTCTGAACATGTGTGCACACTATCCACAGGTCCACAATCTGGCCACAGGACAATGTTACACGTATCAGATTCTTCATCGTGGCTGCAAACCACCACCATCTCAAATTTCTCACAGACGAGGCAAGTCACTTTTCTTTTGTTACGTTATCCCAGGGCACTAACTCCAACATGGTTTTATCAAATCATCTTTAATATTCCTCCTCTACAAAGAAAGTTCATCCCCACTTTGACAAGAAGCAAATACTGGCAAGTACTTGACTCACCCATGTTGGCAGCAAGATGGCCAAATGGACTTTTAACGGACAGGTGATTCTCCCATCAATAGGCTGAGTTTTACCTAAAACATAAAATACAAAAAGAAAATTGCTGTTTTAGTTTTACATTCACCAATATCAAACCATACAATAAACATCCTAGCCAGCTCTCCCCACCCCTTTTCCATCTAATTTAACCCATTCACAATCTGTATGGTCAATTAACAGAGGGAACTTTCACTCCATCAAACTGAACCAAGGTCCAGGAGGTGAAAGACTAGCCTCTACCCTCATTCACCATTAAACTCTTCAGGACTTGGTTATTTCAATTGTCAGAATGGATGTGGTAATGAGGTGTCTCAAAATAGTGGAACTGATTTGCCCAGTACTAATCAAGTCAGACCGTTTCCAAAAATAGTATCTACATTTTTTTAAAAAATCGTTCACAGGATGTAGACATCATACCCAATACAAACATTTGTTGGCCTCCCCAAGTGCCCTTGAAGTGAGTGGCTCACTAAGACTCATTTCAGAGGACACACTGCTGTACGTGAGTAGTCGTAGCAGACTAGTCCAGGTAAAAGATGGAAGATCCCTTGCTGAAAGGCATTAGTGAACAACTGGTTGTAGTTTAATGGTCACCATTCCCGAGATTAGTTTTTGATACCAGATTTCTTTTTTAAATTATTGAATTTAAATTCCATCATCGCCCTTGATGGGATTCGAACCTGTGACACCAGAGCATTAAAGTAGACCCCTGGATTACCATCCCAGTGTCATTACTGAGCACACTGTTACCCCCCAATATCATTGCTATTCTTCCAGGACGTAAAGCATCCAACTGGTTCCCATGCTCAGCACAATGGAGCATCTGGGAAATAAGGTCTCATTTTGCCTGAGTAAAACAGCTTGTATATCACTTCATGTCACTGGTTGCCATTCCGAAAAAGAGCCTTTTATCCCAACTCTCTGCCTTCTGTCAGACAGCCAATCCTCAATCCATGCCAGTAACTCACCTCGAACACCATGGGCCCTCACCTTACTCAGCAGCCTCCCGTGAGGCACCTTATCAAAGGCCTTTTGGAAGTGTAGATAGAGAACATCCACTGGGTTTCCCTGGTCTAACCTACTTGTTACCTCTTCAAAGAATTCTAACAGGTTTGTCAGACGCGACCTCCCCTTACTAAATCCATGCTGACTTGTTCTAATCCGACCCTGCACATCTAGCTCCCATTTAAAAATATCCAGTGTTTGGGCCTCAATCACTTTCTGGGGTAGTGAATTCCACAGGCTCACCACTGTCTGGGTGAAGACATTTCTCTTCATAAGAACTCACAAACAATGAAAAAGTGTAGATCACGAAGCTCTTCAAGCTTGCTTCTCCATTTAGTAAGATCATGGCTAATCTGATTTTAACCTCAACTCTATATTCTTATATAATCCCAATAGTCTTTCATCCCTCTTAGTAATCAAGAAGCTATCACCACTCTTATAAATATTTAAAACTCTGCATCCACAGAATTTTGAGGAAAGGAATTTGAAAGAATCAACCCTCAGAAAAACTGGTTCATCGTCTCTATTCTGAATAGATATCCCTTCCAAACTATGCAACTGGGCCAACATGTCAAGGAATGGCAGATGGAGTTTAATTCAGATACATGCGAGATGTTGCATTTTGGTATGGCAAACCAGGGCAGAACTTACACAGCTAATGGTAGGGCCTTGGGGAGTGCTGCCACACAGAGAGACCAAGACGTGCAAGTAAATAGCTCCTCGAAAGTGGCGTCACCGGTAGACAGGGTGGTGAAGGCAGTGTTTGGTACACCTGCCTTCATCGGTCAGAACACCGAGTACGGGGTTGGGACGCCATGTTATGACTGTACAAGACATTAGCAAGGTCATATTTGGAGTCCTGAGTACAATTCTGGTCACCCTACTATAGAAAGGGTGTCATTAAACTGGAAAAGAAGCAAAACAGATATAAAAGAGACTGGAAGGTTTGAATTATAAGGAGAGGCTGGATTTTCTTTTCATGTGTGGGATATGGGCATCGCTGCCTGGTCAGCATTTATTGACCTTCCATAGTTGCTCATGAGATGGTGAAGAGCTGCCACTGCAGTCCACCGGCTGTGGGTTGACCCACAATGCCATTAGAGAAGTAATTCCAGGACTTTCACCCAGCAAGTGATGGAATGATGATATATTTCCAAGTCTGGATGGTGAGTGACTTGGAGGGCAACTTGCAGATGGTGGTGTTCCCATTTATCTGCTGTCCTTGTCCTTCTAGATGAATGAATTTGAACGGGTGAATGATTTATGGTCACTTGCATTTTACAGTGAAAAGCTTCAATTGTCTCAACAATCCGAGGCTATTTTGAATTATCTAATTTGATTCGATTTGATTTGATTTATTTATTGTCATGAGTACCTAAGAACAACGAAAAGCTTTGTTTGCGAGCAGTAAAGACAGATTATAGTAAGCAAGGACACACAGATCATTGGGTGAAAAAAAACAAACTTAGGGGCATACAGGTTACATCACACAGGGCATGCGCTAGGCAAGATCAACATTATTTGAAGTTAGAGAGTCCATTCATCAGTCTAATAACAGCTGGAAGAAGCTGTTCCTGAACATGCTGGTGTGTGTTCAAGCTTCTGTACCTTCTGCCTGATGGAAGAGGTTGTAGTGAAGCATTAACAGGGTGGGAGAGGTCTTTGATGATGTTGGCGGCCTTTCTGCAATGGCGAGCCATTTAAACCGAGTCCATGGATGGAAGGTTGGCTTCTGTGATGTTTGTATGCACAGCCCAGACTTTCTGTAGTTTCTTAGGGTCCTGGACAGAGCAGTTGCCGTAACAGGCTGTTATGCACCCGGGCAGTTTGCTTTCAATGGTGCATCTGTAAAAGTCGGTGAGAGTCCTTATGGACACACCAAACTTCCTGAGCTGCCTGAGGAAGAAGAAGCATTGTTGTGCCTTCTTAACCATCCCAGCTACATGGGAACTCCAGGACAGGTTATCGGTTGTCGTCACTCGTAGGAACTTGACACTCTCCACCCCCTCAATCTCAGCTCCGTTGATGTAGATTGGTGGTGGTGGTGTGGGGAGCGTGTTCTCCTCCTTTCTTCCTGAAGTCAATGATCAGTTTTCTAGTTTTGCTGATGTTGAGAGAGGTTGCTCTCATTGCACCATGTCATGGAGCCCTCTATCGCCTTTCCGTGTTCTGACTTGTTGTTAGATATGTGTCCCACCACAGTGGTGTCATCAGCAAACTGTGTTGTTAAATTCTGAATGAACGCAATCTACAAGTCGTGGGTGTACAGGGAGTACAGTGGAGGGAGGGGGCGGCGGCAGTGGGGGTAGAGGGAGATCCAGTGTTGCGTGTTATCATGGAGGAGGTGTTGTTATCTATCTTCACCGACTGTGGTCGATAGGTCAGAAAGTCAAGGATCCAGTTGCAGACAGCGGAGCTAAGACCTAGGTCTCGGAGTTTTGAAGTTAGTCTGGAGGGGATAATAGTGTTGAAGGGGGAGCTGGAGTCGACGAGCAGGAGTCTGTCTGACGTAGGTGTCCTTTTGTCCATTGTTCCAGAGATGAGTGCAGGGCTAGGGAAACGCTGACGACTGTGGACCTGTTACGTTGGTAGACAAGTTGTAGGGGATCGAAGCAGGCTGAAAGACTAGAGTCGAAGTGGGCCATGAGCAGCCTCTCGAAGCATTTCATGATTATTGAGGTCACAGCCACTGGACAGTAGTCATAAAGGCACATTGCATGTACTTTCTTAGGTACTGGGAGAGCGGTGGTCTTCTTGAAGCAGGTGGAGACTGGCTTGTAGGAGGGAGAGGGTGAAGATGTCAGCGAATACCTCGCCAGCTGGTCCACACAAGATCTAAGTGGGCATCTGGGGACTCTGCCTGGGCCCCTCACTTTCCTCGGGTTTACGCTCAGCGAGACAGATCTGACATCTGCAGCAGTGATTGGTGGAACAGGTGCGTCTGGGCTTTGGGACAGATAACATGTGTCGCTGGCATTCTGCTTGAACCAAGCGTAGAAAGCACTGTGTGCATCAGGGAGTGTGTTTCAGAATAAGAGTAAAAAAGATATAGCTGAAAGAAAGTCTATCTTCGTTCTGCCACCTCCACCATAAGTCATGAGCTGGCTCACCAGTGCCACGATTCCTCCTTCACTGCCTCGCTGTCATCTGTGCTGGACCCACCGTCGTAGGAGTTGCTACTCTTTAGGCGCCATCGCTTTGTCACTGGGCCCACCTCGCCAATGCCAGAATTCCATGCTGAATTCACTCTCACCCTTTGACCAGGAGTCCCAATCTCCATTGTCACCTTGCTGACAACCAGAAGTCCCCACTGGCGCCATTGTAGTTCCTGCCTCACCAATACCAGAAGTCCCCGCTCTGAGCATGCTCCAACCAGGAGTCCCTGGCTCCACTGCCAGACCAGGCCTCATCCGCACCAAGAGTCCCACTCGGTCTGCCCGCCTCTGTGATGTCACCTTGTCAGCACTGACTTCTTGAAGAGTCCACTTCCGCTGTCGATTGCTTTGGAGGAGCTTTGCCGTTAGCCCCAAACTCTGGGAGGGACATCCTCGCTGCTGTTACTGCTGCCGCCAATTGCCAGGAAGACAGTCTACCACTGCTGTCTCGAACTGCTAGGAGGCTGCCGCCACTCTGCACATGGTCCACTCTCACCGACGCACTGAGGCCACAACTAACACGCCAAAGAAACCGAAAGAAAATAAACGAAAAGAAACAGAGTATTAAAGAGAAAGCAGATGACAGTGGATGAATCCTGGGCAAGAGCCTGCACTAAGTCCTGCTACTCTACTGCCATTTTGGAACCTTGAAGATGGAAGTGGTCGTGGGTTTGGAAGGTGTTATCTGAGGATCTTTTGTGAATTTCTGCAGTGCATCTTGTAGATAGTACACACTGCTGCTACTGAGCGTTAGTGCTGGAGGGAGTGATACTTGTGGATGTAGTGCCAATCAAGCAGCTGTTTTGTCCTGCATGGTATCAAGCTTCTTGAGTGTTGTTGGGGCTGCACCCAACCAGGCAGTGGGGAGCATTCCAGCAAATTGTGCATTGTAGGTGGTGGACAGGCTTTGGGGAGTTAGGAGATGAGTTACTTGCCACCGTATTCCTAGCCTCTGACCTGTTCTTGTAGCCACTGTGTTTATGTGGTGAGTCCAGTTGAGTTTCTGGTCAATGACAACTCTGAGGATGTTGATAGCGGGGGATTCAGTGACGGTGATACCACTGAATGTCATGGGGCAGTGGATAGATTGTCTCTTATTGGTGATGGTCATTGCCTGGCATTTGTGTGGCACGCATGTTACTTGCCACTCGTCAGCCCAAGCCTGGATATCGTTCAGATCCCGTTATATTCAAATATGAACTGTTTCAGTAGCTGAGGAGTCAACGAATGGTGCTGGACACTGTTCGCTGATGTTTGCGCATCCTTATTTCTGACTGTATTATGGAG
Organism: Ginglymostoma cirratum; assembly: GCA_024137785.1. Classification (NCBI taxonomy): domain Eukaryota; kingdom Metazoa; phylum Chordata; class Chondrichthyes; order Orectolobiformes; family Ginglymostomatidae; genus Ginglymostoma; species Ginglymostoma cirratum. Next base: position 96,065,391 of record JAHRHZ010000144.1, read on the forward strand.
GGAAGGTCATTGATAAAGCAGCTGAAGATGGTTGGGCTTAGAACACTACACTGAGGAACTCCTGCAGAGAGGTCCTGGAGTTGACATCACTGACCTCCAACAACCATCACCATCTTATGTGTCAGGTATGACTCCAACCAGTGGACGGTTTATCCCCCGATTCCCATTGATTCTAGTTTTGCTAGGGCTCCTTGATGCCAACTTGGTCAAATGCAGCCTTAATGTTAGGGGCTGTCACTCTCACCTCACCTCTGGAATTCAGCTCTTATGTCCATGCTTGAACCAAGACTGTAATAACATCAGGAGCTGAATGGCCCTGGTAGAACCCAAACTGGACATCACTGAACAGGTTACTCTCACCTTACCTCTGGAATTTAGTACAGATGGCCGTCCGCCAGCTTAAGAACAACAAGCCTGATGGAGCAGGTGGTATCCCCGCTGAGGCACTGAAGTGCGAAAGCAAAGAGCTCCTACTGCAGCTACATGCCCTTTTCTGCCTTATCCAGAAGGTGGAGAGCATTCAGGGACAGCTACAGGATGCCACAGTTGTGAGCATTTTAAAAGAAAAGGGAACAAGTCTGACTGTGGTAACTACAGGAGAACCTCCTTGCTGTTGACCGTTGGAAAAGAGTAGGTCGTCCACAACTTCTCCTCCCTGCGGCTGAGTAACTCCTCCTGGAGCCGCAGTGTGGTTTTGGGCCAAGGACAGGCACAACGGATATGATTCTCACTGCACGAAAGCTGCAGGAAACATGCAGAACCTACCCCCTTGTACATGGCCTTCTTCGACCTTTGACACCAATTTGCTCCTTCATTGTGCCCCTTGGAGGAAAACCGACCCTCAAGAAGTTTTGCTCTTTCTTCCAAGAGGAATCTTCCCCAGCACTGTACACTCCTAAAGCCTCACCTCACCTCCCCTCAACTAGAGCATAAATGCTGCTCCCTCCACACTTCACATCAGCTCTGATGAAGAGTCATCTACACTCGAAATGTTAGCTTGCGCTCTCTCTCTCCATGGACGCTGCCTGACTTGCTGTGATCTCCAGCATTTGTTGTTTTCAGTCTTTGACACCATCAATCAGGAAGCATTATGGAGCATCGTTCTCCATCCTGGTTGCATCATGAAGTTTGTTACAATCTTTCACCTGTTCCACGACAACATGGAAGTTATGGTAATGACAAATCGCTCCCCCACTGACCCATTCCCCGTTCAGACCAGTGTCCACCAGGGCTGAGCCATCGCCCCAGTGCTGTTCTCGATCTACCTCGCTGCAATGCTTCACCTCACCACATTCCCAACATCGTAAACAAGCTTCCCGCATCTGGCCTGTCCAGTCCCATTAGGATTTTATATGCTTCTATGAGATTCCTCCTCATTCTCCTAAACATGAGAGCATGGGTCTCACCCTGAACATCTGCAAGACAAAGGTATTCCACCAACCCTGCTGGGAACCGTGGAACGAACCTCCGATCATCGAGGTCCACCGGGAGGCCTTGGATAACGTGACCACTTCCAATATCTTGGGAATGTCCTATCAGCCAAAGCAGCTATTAATGAGCAGATCCAGCATCACCTTTGGTTGTCTGAGGAAAAGGGTGTTCAGGGACAACAACATCAGACCCAACACTAAGATCATGGGTTACAGAGCTGTGCCAGTTCCTGCCCTCTTATATGGTCTGAGATATGGACCGTCTACAGCAGACATCTGAAGGCACTGGAGTAGTACCATCAACGCTGCCTGCACAAGATCCTGCAAATATACTGAGAGGAAAGATGCACCAACGTTAGTATCCTCAAACAGGCCAACATCCGCAGCATTGAGGCCCTGACCACCCTTGATCAGCCACAATGGGCTGGGCACATCATCCACATGTCCAACACAAGACTCCGAGCAGGCGCTCTACTCCCAGTTCTGAAATGGCAGGCGTGCCCCAGGTGAACAGAGGAAGCACTTTGGTGATACCGTCAAGACCTCACTGGTGAAGTGCAGCATTCGCACAGATACCTGGGAATCACTGGCCTAGGAACGTCCAAAGTGCAGGAGCAGCATATGGGAAGGCATCCACCACCTCAAAAATTGCCATCGGGATAAAAGCAGAAGCCAGGCAAAAACAGCGCATTGCCACAACACCTGACCCACCCCTTCCCACAACCACTTTCTGCCCCAAGTGTAGTTTAAACTGTGGTAGCTGCATCAATCTGTACAGCCACCTAGAGACTCGCCTTGAGAGTGAAACAGACTCATCTTTGTCTGTGAGGGACCACCAATTATGATGATGTGTCTTGATATCCTGGGACATCCAGTTTGTAAAGACCCAGAGTTGCATTGACCTTGGCCCATGACTCTACTCAACTGCTCCAGTTCAAATTGGGAGGTTCTTTGTATTACTGGAGATAACTGCCTTCCTGTTCAGAGCTCAGCTATTCTCCCGCAAAAATAATTGAGACAAATCCCAGAAGCAAAACTAGGATCATACATTTTTGTAATTGAGAGATTTAAGTGAAATAAGTTTGATGATGTACAAGACATTATTCATCTAAAAGGCAGACTCTAAGGCACCAACAACTCACCATGATGTTTATTTTAATTTTTCTCACTCCAGCAACTGTTGTCCTCTTTGAAGTAAGGCTAAGCTCATAGTCATTAAAGTGCTTCCATTTGCTCTGACATTTCAGTTACTTTGGTGTAGAAAATAATACATAATTCGCAGTTACTATCCTAAACTAGGCTTATATAATTTGTGAACGCTCACTTATAATCCTATTCTTATCAAATGTGAACTGTAAAACTGGATAAGTACTTGAAACTAAGAAATTTGCAGGGCTACTGGGAAATAGTGCAAGGCAGAATGGAATTAATTAGAGAACTCTTTCAAAAAGTCAGCAGAGACATGTTGTGCTGAATGGATCCTCCTGTACGTGCCATGACTCAATGGTGTAGCACGGTGGAAATCAAGCCACGCATTCTTGGTGTCATCACAAAAGCTAAAGATATTTTCAACTAAGTACAGGTAGGTCTGCTATAATGCGTGTTTTGTTAACATGAATTGGCTGTAATGCCAATAAATAGTGGATGCTGTTCGGATAACGCAAACTTTCTGATGTGTGGGTATAGTGATTTTCTATTCTAATTTCCCTATGACACGATTTTCTATAGTGCGATTTTCTACAGCATGAGGTCACACAAGAACACAACTATCACGTTATAGGAAAACTACCTGTACTCAAAATTCCTTAACTTCTGATTTTCTGACCCTGATTAATAGACAGCACAGACCAGGTTTCTGCACTTAAGAAGAATTACTACTTATTACAAATAATTGTATTCTAGCTACAGATAAACATGATAACAGTACTTGTTAAAACTCTAATGCCCTTATGAACCATCCCTTACATATACACAGGCAGGAAAAAGAAACACATGGATAGAAGAGAAAAACTGCGAAGACAGGTCAGTATTCTTTGTCCACAAATTCTGTTGTGATAATTCTTGCTAATCCAAAGGCTTTCCTCATTGAACACATTCACTGGTTTGTAAAAGGCACAGGGTGGTTGGTGCACCTGGAAATATCTGATTTATCAATTAAAACTCACAGCAACAGCTGAAGGAAGATTAACTGCTTTCATGGCTTAAAGCAAGATTTGACTGCAGAGAACACAGAGACCGTTCCTGAGTAGTGGCAATCCAATCCCTCCTCTGTAAGTTGTCCCCCTTTCTAAGCTGTTCAGTTATCTGACATAATCATATGGCTGTTGGCAAGCACAAGGGTTTTGTCATCAATAACTAGTCATCAATCCACGGTCCCATCAACTTCTGCGGGCCCTCAGCCGCATCTATACACAAGCCCTCGGGTCCTGTTCATTTACAATCATTTCAATTACTGCTTGTTCAAACAGTTTTTTTTACAGTGCTTACCATGGGAGCCAGGTTACTTGCTTTTAAAAACATGCCAGGCATCCTTTCAAAGTGCTAGTTTTAAAATAGCTCTCTTTTATTTCAGTCCACAGTTTTAAAAGCACAAAAATAAAAAGGCATGAACCTTGTATCTAACTCTGAGACTCTATCAATGATCTTCAAAACAGGTCCAAAGACTTCCCATTTTGAAGATGAATGCTGAACCCTTTGAAATGCCAGCCTGCACCTGGGTGAGTTTAAATAACTGTTAACTTCAATTGGATCTGCCAAACATATAGGCTACATGAGGATATGACAATGTGAATTTTCTGAAGTGGAAGGACAAGGTGACAAAACCATTTAAAAAACACACAAATGAGATCTTGGCTTTATGGATAGAGACCTCATGTACCAAAACCAAGTTATGTCACACTTTGAAAAATAACAGGTTTAAACCCCAGCTGGTGTACTGTGGGCACTGCTGTCCATCACACTTTAGGAAGGAAGAAAGGAGAATTACTTGACCGGTTCCAAAGACAAAGAAGTCTAGTTATGAGCAGAGGCTGGGCATGCTCTTTGTAGAATTGAATTGAATCATTTCCCAGCTATATACAATTCTGCCAGCACTGGACACCCTGACAAGCAGAGCCCATAAATTCTACAGAAGTATTTTCATTAGGATTTCAGTGGAGTATAAATGGCGATTCTGCAAATTTTCACACCAGCCACTTGAACTGTGCAAAATAATCGACAGTGCAAGTACATAGATCCCAACCTTGCTAACTGGAGCTGCATCCATTTTTTTGAGGAGCATGACGCACTGGCTTTACTATCTGTGATTGGCATAAGATACTAAGTTCAGAAACATGTCACACGTGAAAACATTTTGGCTTAAACACAACCATTTTTGTGCTGACATTCTCGATAAGTAAAACCACTACCAATTAACAAAACTAAGTTGGCGTCTTTTTGTGCAATTTCCACTGGAGTCCCCAAGGATTAAATATAGTGCCTTCTCATTTTCTTCCTTCCAGACATAATCCACCTTGGCATTCCACACAACATAAATGTTATTCATCCCTTTCTTTGCTGGTGATCATGCTTTCAGTTGTTTAACCCTGAAGCTTATGGATTCCCTGTTAAAATCTCTACTCCTTTCTTCTTTAACACACTTAGATCCTACCTCATATCTTTGATCATCTAACATAATACCTTCATTGTGGTTTAATGTTAAATTCTGCCTCATCAAATCATTGAATAAATGCGTGCTGCTTTTATTATATAGCAAAATACTGCAGATGTTGGAAACCTCAAATAAAGACAAAAGTGCAGGAAATAACCAGACTGGGCAGCGCATCAATCTGAACTACTGTCTTATTCTCTTCACGGATGTTGCCTGATTTGCTATGCATCTCCAGAATTTTCTGTCAGTAGAATAAGAATTTGAATTAGAATTACTGTCACATGTACTCACATGAGTACAGTCAAAAGTTTACAAGTCGCCACTTACGGCGCCATCTTAGGTACCAAAGTACCTAAGTACAGATTAAGTACAATTTCTTAAGGAAAAAAAAATAGAAAAACAAAGAATTAAAAAGTCCAGCAATAAATCAGCAAAATAAAGAAATCAGACTTCAGAATAGGTTCGTCCGTACTAACTGCTGCTACTTTGGTTCAAGATAAAATTACTAATTGATTTGCAAAACTGCAAGAGGAGACAAAAAAGAAATAGGCAAAAAATGAAAAAGCTCAACTTACAAATTACTTCACTGGGTGAAAACAGTGCCAACACGTTTATCCCTTTAAAGAATCTTGTTCAAGAGCATAATGTGGACTGAGAACTCCTCAATATCAAGACAGGCATAAGACAACAGAGATCTACAGTATAGACAAAGCCTACTATGCTGCTTTTCTCCACGCTGCTTCTCCATACTCCAGACTTCTCCCATGGGGCACATTAACTCAACAAAAAAAACAATTTTAGACTTCATGTAGACAGATTTCTGCCAGCACCTAGCGCTTAGAAAGATCTAGTGGCCTGCAGATACCGCGCATCATTAAAAATCTCTGTCTCGAGAACTCAGAGAGCATTTTGCAACTGCAAGCTTCGCATAAAATCTGCACTTTAAAACCAGAGGGAATTCATGATGCAGTTTGAACATGTATCAACTCCTCCTCCATCCCCAGGAAACAGGCTGGATTTGAGAACACCAGAGACAATTTTGTGCATTACTTAAACCACACACACACACACGCACGCACGCACAGTAGAGAAGCCAAAATAGTCCCTTCATTTTTAACTCACAATCAAATTTAAATGAGCTTTTGACAAGGTCAGTCTTTAAAGGTGGATGAAGCAGTTGCATTGGTGAGCATTATGTTGTGTATCAATTTTTTTGTGTCTGATATTTCTGAAGGGCTGCATTTGTGGCTAACACCACAAGGTGAAGCAACACGCAATCATACATAAAATTGGAACGCTCTTTCTGGTTTGATGCACAAACAATGACAATACTTTCTACTGTAACAGGGAATCTAGTCAATAGAAATAATTGTTCATTCCTGATAGGATTCGTAAAGAAACAATCTTCTGTATCAGTTACAGTGTCTGTTTACTAATAGTAAAGACATCCAACAAGTATTAAAAATTGCAGGCATTCAAAATACAGTCCCATCAAATGTCAGAATATTAAACAAGATATGCGTGGACAAGTAGTAATCTCTGATATACTGTAACTTCTGTTTTACATGCAAAATGTCTGTCAAACCTCCTGTTTCCATCACTTGTTCTAACTGTTGCAGGTGCATCTGTGCATGCTCACCTGGATCATGGTGGCCATTTTTAATGGTAGAATCATAGGCCCACAATGGTAATACACATTTTGTTTCTATAAAGCAATGTATTGTTAAATATACAGTTATGATCGGACAATAAAGCCCCTAGGGAACATGGCACTGAAACCCAAATCTGTGAACAGCGCCACCTACAAGTTCAAGAGAACAGATGTATGGCAACGCTACCACCTAAAAGAAAAACAAAATGCTGGAGAAACTTACTAGATTTGGCAGCATTTACTGAGAGAAAGAGAAACATTCAATGTTTCAAGTTCAAAATAACTCTGCTTCGGATCAAAGGGGATTGTAAAGGTTATGGTTTTATGCTGTAAGAAAAAGGGAGACAGGAGGAGCATGTGGAAAAAGTTGGCAAAGGTGCCCCAGTGCAGAAAGTAAAGGAAGTGCCAATGATAATAAAGATATGATATAGAAAAGAGTAGGTGTTAATAGCAGAAAATGAGTCAGCACAATGACAGCAAACTCATGCAAACAAGACATAGGGTGCCCGAGGCTAGATTTGAAATGTAGGACACAGCTCGTTGTCTGAAGTTGCTGAACACATTGTCAAGTCCTGAAAGCTGTAAACTGTTTAAGTGGAACACGAGGTTCTGTTTTTCCAACTTACAATCAGCTTCAGTGGAACACCGTAGAAGGCTTAGGGCAGAAACATTAGTGTGAGAACAATATGGGACAGTAAAGTCACAAATGACTGGAAGGTCAGGGTCATTTTTGTGAACAGAGTGGACGCGGAAGCCAAAGTTAACAAAGAACACTTAGAGTAAGAGGCCGGGGAAATAATAAAGAGGAACCAGGAAATGGCAGATGAGTTGAATATATACTTTGCATCTCTCTTCATTGCAGAAGACAGGAATAGCATTCCAAAATTACTGAATAGTCAAGGGGCAAAAGGAGTAGAGGAAATAAATACAACCATCACTGGGGAAAAAACACAAGGGAAACTAATAGGGATAAAATTCAACAAGTCCATCTGGACACAATGGGATGCATCATTGTTATTGTCAGCAATCCCTTGCTAACAAGTTTAATTGGCCATTTTAAAAATCCCTGTCACTGTTCATGGGTTTCTGTGGGTTCCTGGGTGGCTGATGAGCCTGATTCTAGAGCTGCACCTCTGACCAGACATTTGGCAGGAATTACCAGGAGGCAGAATTGGTCCTCAGCCTTGAGATCATTAACATTCCTTTCTCCAGGATAACAAGCATGGGGCTGGATGAACACAGCAGGTCAAGCAGCATCATAGGAGCAGGAAAACTTGACGTTTCGGGCCTAAACCTTCCTTTCTCCAGTTCCTTTTCCATACCTCCTCTTGCTGAAGAGTAATTTCGTACCGGAGGTTGCTGTGCGAGGTATGCTGTATATTGCAAGTCAGTTTTGTTCAAATGAGGGTCTCTCCAGCATTGACATCTATATTGCATTTCTTGAGGGAAAACTTCAGGGAGTCTTTGAAATGTTTCCTTTGTCCTCCTCTCATTTGAGTGCCTTCCTTGAGCTGAGTAAAGAATATTTGCTTTGGCAGTTGGTGCTTAGGATGCCCGAGTTCATGGCCAGCCCCACAAAGTTGGCTTTGGATTACTGGGCCTCAATGCTGGTGTTATTAGCTGCATCAAGGACTGATGTTGGTATGCCTGTTCTCCCAGCTGATGTTAAGAATCCTTCCCAAACAATGTCGATGGTACTTCTCAAGGGTCTTGAGATGGCATCTACGTGTAGTGCGAGTTTCACAGCCACATGGAAGAGTCAGAACAGTGACTACATTATGGACAAGGATTTTGGTATCAAGACGGATGTCGGTCACTGAGACTCTCAACATTTGGCATCCAAAGGCGGCGCTCACAGAGTGGATGCCCTGTTGAATCTTTGCATCGTTGTCAGCCCTACATGAGAGGTAGCCTCCTCGGTAGCGGTTATGTTCCATGTTTGGGAAGATTTCTCTGTTGATTTTAATGGAGGGATAGACTGAACGTGCCCTGGGATGGGCTGGTAAAGGGTTTGAGCCTTGAGATTTAGGCTGAGACCAATTCTTTGGTATACTCCCATGAAGGAGTTAAGCAAGGTTCCTCTCGGTAGGCACCTTGTGTGAGATGTCACTTTTGGAGCACTGGGTACAGTTCTGGTCAACTTGCTATAGGAAGGACAGTATTAAATTGGAAAGGGTTCAGAAAAAGATTTACTAGGTTGTTGCCAGAACTGGAGGGTTTGAGTTATGAGATGCTGGATAGGCTGGGACTTTTTTCACTGGAGTGCAGGAGATTAAAGGTGACCTTACAGAGGTTTTATAAAATCATGGGGGACACAGATAAGGTGAATAGCAAAGACATTTTCCCTAGAATGGAGGTGTTCAAAACAAGGGGGCATATTTTTAAAGTGAGAGGAGAAACATTTAAAAGGGATCTGAGGGGCAACTTTTCCCGCGGAGGGTGGTTCGTACGTGAAACGAACTGCCTGAGGAAGTGGTAGATGCAGATACAATTACAACAATTAAAAGACATTTGGACAGGTATATGGATAGGAAAGGTTTAGAGGGATAGTGGTCAAATGCAGGCAAGTGGGAAACTTGGTGGCGTGGACATGTTGGACCCAAGGGTCTGTTTGCATGCTGTATGACTCTACGAACATAGGAATCCTGCTGTACATCAGCAATCACATGGTTCTAGACAGAAATAAATTCAGTTCAGTGGCAAGGAAACCTTGACAATTCCAGATTATCCTCTTGTTGCAGCCTCTGTTCACCATCACAGTTGTTATCACACAAATATCTTCTGCCTGGATCACTGAGGACTTATTTTGGGTGACGTTTTGTCTAGTTCCTCCTGTCCCACCTTACTGTCATGGGTAACCCTGCCAGGAGTTGAGAACTCTTGATTGCATCACTCTCAGGATCAATTGAACACTCTCCAATGCAGCAAGGTGGGAATCCATGGATTCATACTAGAATATTGAAAGAAGTACCTACAGAGATAGTAGACGGATTGGTAGTAATCTTCCTAGAATTCTTACAATTTGAAAAAGTCCTAGAGGATTGCAAACTGCCAATGCAACACCTTTATTTAAAAAGGTAAGGAGACAAAGATAAAACCAGATGACTGTTGGTCAGTTTGATTAAAATCCGCTTTCGGGAAGATGTTAGTGACTATTATAAAGCATGTCATAGCAAAGCATTTAGAAAAACATAGACAATAATCCATGGGCTTGGAAGTACTATATTAGCAGAGATCGAGGATTGGGTTACTAAAAGAAGAGTAAAGGGGAGTTTTCAGGATGGCAACCTATGACTAATGGAGCGCCACAGGGATGATGCGAGGGCCACAAATATTAACAATATACATTGACGACTTGGCTAAGGGAAGTGCATGTATTCTAGCCAATTGGCAAATGACAAAAATAGGTGGGAAGGCAAGTAGTGAGGATGACAAAGTCTGCAGGAGCAAAGAGACAAGCTAAGTAAGTGGGGGAAAAAAACCTGGAGGTGGGGTGCAGATGGAATATCATGTGGGAATATGTGAGGTCGTGCACTATGGCATGAAGTGTAGAAGGAAGTGAATAATATTTAAATATTTATGGAGAAAGATGACAACACAGGGGATTTGGGAGTCCTCATGCATAATTCACAAAAGGCTAACATACTAATTACACAGGTAAAAGGGAAGGGAAATGGAATACTAGCCTTTATTTTGAAGGGAATGGAAAATAAAAATAAACAATCCTTCTCAAATCTATACAAGGCACTTACAAGACTATTGTTTTGATCCCCTTATCTAAGCACAGATATGTTGGCATTGGAGGTAGTCCAGAGAAGATTCACAAGGCTGATACCAGGTTGAGATACCGCCTTATGAGGAGAGGTTATACAGATTGGTGGTACTTAGTCATTGGAGTTTAGAAGAATGAGAGGTGACCTTAAAAGTTACAAGGTTCTTACGAGACTTGACAATTTAGATGCAGTGAGGTTGTCTTTCATTGTGGGAGAGTCCAGGTCCAGAGGACACAATCTCAGAAGAAGTGGTCACCCTTTTAAGACAGAAGTGAAAAATGAATTTCTTCCCTCAGAGGCTAGTATATTTGTGAAATTCTTTACCACAGAGAGCTGTTGAGACTGGGTCATTAAGTATATTCAACACTGAGATAGACAGATTTTTAATCAGTAAGGGAGTTAAGGGTTATGGGGAAAAGGAAGGGAAGTGGAATTATGCATTATCAGATTAGCCATGATTTCACTGGGGATGTCAGAGCAGACTCAACAGACTGAGTGGTCGGCTTCTCATAGAATCCCCAGAGTGTGGAAACAGGCTGTTTGGTCCAACAAGTTCATACCGACCCTCAGAGCATCCCACCCAGACCCATCCCCCTATAACTGACCTAATCTACACATCCCTGAACACTATGGGCAATTTAACATGGCCAATCCACCTCGCCTGCACATCTTTGGACTCTGGGAGGAAACCAGAGCACCCAAAGGAAACCCACGCAGACACGGGGAGAACGTGAAAACTCCACACAGACAGTTGCCCAAGGGTGGAATTGAGCCAGAGTTCCTGGTGCTGTGAGACAGCAGTGCTAATCACTAAGCCAACGTGCTGCCCCAGGCAAACGTACCAAACTCCATCTTTGCTATCCTGTCTACCTGCGTCTCAATCTTTCAAGGAGCAATAAACATGCACTCCAAGATCACTTTGTTCAGCAACACTTCCCAAAACCTTACCATCAAGTGTGTAAGTCCTGCCCTGATTTGCCTTTCCAAAATGCAGCACCTCACATTTATCTAAATTAAATTCCATCTGCCAGTCCTCGGCCCATTGGTCCATCTGCTCAAGATCCCGTTGTACGCAGAGGTAACCATCTTCGTTGTCCACTACACCTCCAATTTCTGCACACTTACTAATCATACCACTTACGTTCACATCCAAATCATTTATATAAATGATGAACTGCAGTGGTCCCAGCACTGATCCTTGTGGCACACCACTTGTCACAAGGCTCCAGTCTGAAAAACAATCCTCCAGCACATAGCAAGTTCTTTAGCACGGTGCAGATTGAAAGTACAAGTAGCAGGAAGTTTACATTTATGCTTTTATTGCTTATGACTCAAGTTGTCATTAACGAAGTCAACTATTAGTTAGTGACATTCACCTGCGACACATCAAGTTTCTGACGTACTGTTAAATCAAACTATATTGCAAGTATATCCTTAGTACTTTTCTTGTGTTATACGGAAAGGTTTTCAATGTGAGTTATGGCAATTGATATTTACTGAAGATAACGAGGTCGTTTTGGAAAAACGAATCTCATACCATTCATCTGCAAGAGGACTGAGGCAGTGCAGTCCAGTTATATTGTTCAATAAATATTACATCAAAACCACAGGAGCAACACATGTTCAAAAATATCTACCTGTCTGCTTATTCTAGAAGGAGATCTGAAATTCAAAATTCTGTCATTTATAAATAATTGTGGACTCTTTTTGCCCTGTCACACAAGAGGCATAAAATTAATAAAGAATAGTGAAGACAGATTTACATCCAGCCCAGCTGCAGATGAACACAATGACACCACCTACAGCAATTTTGCTGATACTGTGGAGCAAGTTGTGTCTCATCCTGTCAGCTTGTACTTACTCTGCTCCCGTGTCTTATGGCCCAATGGCATAATACCATTATCACAGAGATTTTCGCCAAGTTATTTCCATGAGGTGAGGTGGGATGATCCATCCATGTGGGGAAATGTTGATAGGCCAGTTGTGATTTTACTGCCACCTGCTCAGACTAACTGCTCATCAATCACTCTCTTATTTGATTGTTAGTGGCACAGCTCAGTAAACCTTCAAGCATCATAACGCACAGAAAATCCAAACATTTCACATCACTGTAATTGCAGCAGCCTCAGGTGCTGGTGCTTCATTCACCCAGTCAGTTGCCAGATCGTTCCTCATCACTGGTTGATTTTCTCAGCAGTCATGACCCAGGGGACTTACAATGTCTGGGGAACTGTAAAGCACAGATTCCAGCCTGACGTTGGCATGGATACTGTACTTTGAATAAATATTCAACACAAGTTGAAATGTGGTGCAGACCGCCAATAACACAACAAACGTTGTAATCAATTTGTGCACATCAAGCTCCCAAAAACAGTCAAGTGATAATGAGCAGATGCTTTTCAGAAAACCAAAAGAACAGGAAGGATATTATTAAATTGGAAAGGACACAGAAAAGATTTACAACGATGTTACCAGGACTGGATAGGCTGGGACATTTTCCCTAGAGTACTATAGGTTGAGGGATGACTTTATTGAGGTTTATAAAAGCATGAGGGGCATATATAAGGTGAAAAACAAAAGTCTTTTTCCCAGGGTGGGGGAGTCCAAAACTAGAGGGCACAGGTTTAAAGAGAGAGGGGCAAGATTTAAAAGGGACCTGAAGGGCAACTTTTTCACACAGAGTGTGGTGTGTATATAGAATGAACTGCCAGAGGAAGTGGTAGTTGCAGGTATAATTATAACATTTAAAAGACATTTGGACAGGTACATAGATAGGAAAGGTTCAGATGGATATGAGCCAAAGGCAGGGAAATGGGACTGGTTCAGTTTAGGAAACCTGGTCGGCATGGACGAGTTGGACCAGTGGACTGAAGCGTTTGTTGCCATTCTGTATGACTCTTATTCTGTTTGGCTTGGAACAGAGGGATACATCTGTTGGTTAGTTAATTTTAGTGGGATGAAAAGGTTTTAGCCCAGATTAACTATCATCACTCCACCCCAATTAATCAAACAGCAGAGTAGGAGCAGAAAATAGGAGCTGGGCATCATTCTCAAATATGCATTTTAAATTAAGGAGGTATATCAAAGACTGGAGTAATATCAGAAAACAGGAATTTTGAGAGACAGGCAATGACTCCTCCCTTTCATGTGGCTAGTAAAATATGTAGGAAATGTCATATCCAAATGTGACTCTGTCAAGTTTCTCTTGAGACTATCCAACTACCTCTTGAATTTTTTGATTCCATCAGCTCCTGTACCTCCCTGATATGTCAGTCCATACAATCGCCTTTTGGGAAATTTGAGACAGTGGTAGTGCTCCTATCTCTGAGCCAGGAGGTCTAGGTTCAATCCCACCTGCTCTAAATATTTCATAATATTTTCTAATCAGTCTGATAAGAGATATGTACAATCACCTTCTAAATCTAAAGGTCATTTCAATCCTACGTTTACAGCTGTGTCCTCCTATTGTGAAATCTGAGGCTACATTGCACAGAATGACTTTGACCTTAAATGCAAAAAAAAAGGAGGGACTGAAGCAGTTCTAGCAATTCTCCCTCATCGCATACTGGTAGAAAGGTACAAAAGATGAAGTCCCATGGTATTGGGGTGAGCTGGCAAGATAGACACAGAACTAGCTTAGTCATAGGAGACAGAGGGTAGTGGTGAAAGGATGTTTTTCAGAATGGAGGACTGTGACTAGTGGTGTCCATAGGGGTCAGTGCTAGGACCTCTGCTGTTTGTGATCTACGTAATGATTTGGAGGAAAAATCTGCGGTCTAATTAGTTAGTTTGTGGACGATAAAAAGATTGGTGGAGTTACAGATAGTGAGGAGGACTGTCACAGGATACAACAGGATGTCAATCAGTTGGAGCCATGGGCAGAAAAATGGCAGATGAGTTATGCTGCAATTTATAGAACTTTAGTTAGGCCACACTTGAAAATTTGCATATATCTCTGGTCACCACACTACCAAAAGGACTTGGATGCTTTGGAGAGGGTGCAGAAAAGATTTACCAGGATGTTCAGAGATAGCAAGAACTGCAGATACTGGAGACAGAGATAACACAGTGTGGAGCTGGGGGAACACAGCAGGCCAGGCAGCATCAGAGGACCAGGAAAGTTGACGTTTCGGGTCAGGACCCTTCTTCAGAAATGCGGAGATGGAAGGGAGCTGGGAAATGAAGAGAGAGGAGGGGTGGGGCTGGGGATGGTAGGTGGGATGGTGAGAGGTGAGTGCAGGTAGGGAGTCGTGGGGTTTGGTCAGTGGGATGGGTGGGGTGGGGTGAATAGGTGGGAGAGAAGATGGACAGGTTGTGTCAGGTCATGGAGGCATGGGTGACATGGGGGCTTGGATATGGGATGAGGCCGGGGGTAGGGAGATATTAAAACTGGTGAATTCCACGCTTATGCCACTGGGCTGTAGGCTCCCGAGGCGGAATACGAGGTGTTGCTCCTCCAGTTTGCGGGTGGCGTCATTGTGACACTGGAGGCAGCTCAGGATGGACATGTCACCCAGGGACTGGGAGGGGGAGTTAAAATGGTACTAGGATGTTACCTGGTTTGGGGGGATTTTAACTATGAAGAAAGGTTGGATTGGCTGGGTTTGTTTTCACTAGAACGCAGGAGGTTGATGGGCAACCTAATAGAAGTTTAAAGGATTGTGATTGGCAGGAACAGGCTATTGGTTTAGATGATCAGCCTTGATCATAACGGATGGGACAGCAGGCTTGGAGGACCAAACAGCCTGCACTACCTCCTAATTGCTCTTTAACAGTCACAAGGGCCAATGAGACGAATAGCATAGAGGTTATTTAGGGGGAATCTAGATAAGCATGGGGGAGAATTTAAGGTCTATTCTCAGGGTAGATGAAGCAAGGTGGTAAGAAGTTTGTGTGATGACCAGCACAAATTAATTGGGCCTAATGGCAACTATTTCCTGAATTGTAAAATTCTAAGGATCTTAAGAACTTGATCATCCAGAAACCTTCCTCTTCTCCTGTCTAAAGTCTACAGTTCTACAGTCTCCCCTCTTGACTCTGCTATCAACTTATTGTCCTCACTGTGGCCTCTCTGAACTAGAGCAAAAATTAGACTTAATAAAAATAACAAATAAAGATAGGAAGACAATATAAAATGGATTATTTGAGCATTATTAATATCAAGGGAATATGGGCTCAAGTTATTGGTTACGGTTTAGAATCAGGCCTCATTGGGTGAGCTGCCACGGGCAAAGGGACATCAACACTGCGGTTGCTGGTAATTGCATCCTTATGAACATATCAAACGGATTAGGAAGGTTAACAAGACAATAAAGTCAACGAAAGGACTAAAAGCTTTTAAAAGGACTCCAGGAATAGGAGAAGCTGCTCCACTTTGAAAGGTGCCGTTTCATCCCATGCAGAGAGGGGTGTACAGGCCAGAGATCCTCCTCGTGGCTCTGCTCTGGACCTGGCCAAAGATCCAGGCAGCAGCCATGATGGGGTAATTGTGCCTGACTGTCCTCCCCTCTTTCACAGTTACGATCACATTTGGGTATCTGTCAAAAGTGAGCATGCAGTGTTGACTGGCACAATAGTGGACTTTAGAACATAAAACATTACAGCACAAGGAATGGGCCTTTCAGTCCACAATGTTTTGCCAAAAATGATGCCAAATTAAACAATGCCTTCTGCCTGCCCACAGTCCATATTCCTCCATTCCTTATTTATTCGTGAGCTTATCTAAAAGCCCCTTAAATGCCCCTATTGTATATGCCTCCACCTTGGCAGTACATTCCAGGTATTTACCACTCTCTATGCAAAAAGCTTGCCCCTCACATCTCCTTTGAAGGCGATTGCCTAGTATTATTGCTGGACTGTTAATCCAGGGATATAGATAACATCGTGGGGACCTGAGTTCGAATCCCGCCACGGCAGATGGTAGAAATTGAATTCAATAAAATACCTGCAATTAAGAGTCTAATGATGACCATGAATCCATTGTCGATTGTCAGGAAAATCCCATCTGGTTCACTAATGTCCGTTAGGGAAGGAAACTACCATCTGTACCTGGTCTGGCCTACCTGTGACTCCAGACCCATAGCAATGTGGTTGACTCTGAACTGCCCTCTGAGCAACTAGGGATGGGCAATAAATGCTGCCTAGCCAGCAACACCCTGAACTGTTAATGAATAAAGAAAAAAACTTTTCCCTTTTACCTTAAATGCATGCGCTCCAATATTACATGTTTGAACTCTAGGAAAAAGACTCTGACTGTCAACCCTATCTATGCCTCTCAACTTCAATCAGGTCTCCCTTCAGCCTCCACTGCTCCAGGGGAAACAACTTTAGTTTGTTCAGTCTCTCCTTATAGCTCATACCCTCTAATCCAGACGGCATCCTGGTAAACCTCTTCTGCACCCTCCCCCAAGCCTCCATATCCTTCCTGTAACGTGGCAACCAAAACTGAATGCAATACTCTAAACGTGGCCTAACCAAAGTTTTATAAAGCTGCAACATCTCTTCTTGACTCTTGTACTCAATTCCCCAACCAATAAAGGCAAGCATGCCATTTGCCTTCTCTACCACCCTATCTACTTGCATGGGCATTTTCAGAGAGCTACGGACTACGACCCCAAGATCCCTCTGTATGTCAGTGCTCTTAAGGGTCCTGCCATCAACTGTGTACTTGCCCTTAACATTTGATCTCCCAAGAGCAACACCTTGTCCCGATTAAACTCCATATGCTATTTCCTCCGCCCATACCTGCAACTGATCTATATCCTGCTGTATCCCTTGACAACCTTCTGCACTATCCACAATTTCACTGATCTTTGTGTTGTGCATGTTAGAGTGCATCATCACCACGAATAATGTTATTTTGATTAAGTAAGTTCACTTTATCAGGACTATGCAGATTACTGGAAGCGTACTGTGCCAAAAGAAAGGGAGATGGATAATATCAAGCAATTATAAGTCGCTGTATTTTGTGCTGCTGTATGAACATTCAGAATAACATGGGCTTAGAAACACTTGGGTTATTCAGGGTCAGCCGCTCGGTTTTGTTCGAAGCAAGCTGAGGTTGACTAACACACAGGAAGTTTTGACGATATCACAATATATATTTACAGTTATGTAACAGATATGTGGAAATGTTTAAGGGGTCATTGCATAACATGCCAGCGAAAGACTTGTCATGAAAATAGAAGTACATTAAAGGGAGAATAAGGCAAATCGATAAAGATGCCTGGGGTAAAAGTCTTCTTCAGGAAAGGAACAATTGCACATGATAACAATGTCTTCAATTGGCAAGCTTGGCAAATCATGAGGGGAAAAGGATAGATCAGAGACAGTTTAGCACATGGACTAAATATGACTTATACAGTCAAATACAGTAAGGAATGAACCAATAAATTGAGAACAATAATAGTGAAAGGTAATAAACCCTAAACATTATGATCCAGTGTGTTGCATGGCACTAACAATGTGCTAAATGGAATAGGCATCAAGGAGAAAACCTAATCAAAACTGGGCATGAGATGTTGTGACCATCAGCAACAGCAAAATTATATTCAATCACAATCTGCCATTTCATGGTCCAACATAGCACCCACTCTACCATTCCAATCAAACCAGGAAATTAACCGTGCTTCAATGAAGAGTTCAGGCGGGAAAGAAGATACTTCACAGAACTGGTATGGTGCAAAAGCAGGTCATTTACCCATTGTGTCCGCTCTGGCCCTTTAAGCATTCTGACTTAGTCATAGAGATGTACAGAAGTAGAAACAGACCCTTCGGTCCAACTCATCCATGCTGACCAGATATCCTAAATTAATCTAGTCCCATTTGCCAGCATTTGGTCCATATTGCTCTAAATCCTTTGTAGACATTCAGTTGCCTTTTTGGTAGTTGTAGTTTTTGAAGGTCAATCATCCCAGTGCGAGGAAGTCATTGCAAGAGCTCATCAGGGGAGTGTCCTATGCCCAATCCCTATCTACTGCTTCATCAATGACCATTCCCCACCAGAAGGTCAGAAGTGGGCACATTCAGTGTTGCTTGCAGTTTTCAGGACCACTCAACTCCAGAGACCCCGAAGCTATCCATATATAAAGGGGAGGTGATGGTCTAGTGGCATTATCACTGGATTGTTGACCCAGGTTAAAACCTCATCATGGCAGGTGGTGGGCTTTGAGTTCAGTAAATAAAAAGTGGAATTAAAGGTGGAGTTTGGTACAGAAAATAAAGACAGCAAGTTAAATAAACAAAGCAAGCACCAGCACAGCAGGGAACAAGTGAAGATCGATGAATTAAACAGCATTTATTTCAATGCAAGAGGCCTGACAGGTAGGGAAGATGAAATCAGGACATGGATGGGAACATGGGACTGGGATGTCATAGCTATTACAGAAACATGGCTAAGGGAGGGAAAGGAGTGGCAGCTCAATGTCCCGGGTATAGGTGGTATAGGAAAGATAGAAGGGGAGGCAAGGGTGGAGGGGTAGTGGCATTTTTGATTCAGGCAAACAGCACAGCTGAATGCAGAGAGTGCATTCCTTTTGGGGGTGGTGGTGGTGGCAGCGGCGGGGGGTGCAGTTTCCAGTGAAGCTATGGGTGGAACTGAGAAATAAGAAAGGGGGTGATCACTTTGATGAGATTATACCATCAGATTGATTGGTTGATTTATTGTTGTCACATGTATTGAGATATAGCGAAGTGTTTTGGACGCTGTCCAGACAGATCGTACCGTACAAAGTGCAGAATACAGTGTTACATCTACAGAAAAGGTGCAGAGACAGACATCAGAATTAACATTTGACAGGTCCATTCAAAAGTCCGATAACGGTGGGGAAAACACCATTCTTGAATCAATTCATATGTGTATTCAAACTTTTACATCTTCTGCCCAATGGAAGAGGGTGGAGAAGAGTACAACCAAGGCAAGAGGGGTCTTTGAGTATGTTGGTTGCTTTTCCAAGGCAGCGAGAAGTACAGATGGAGTCAATGGATGGAAAGCTGGTTTGTGTGATGGACTGGGCTGTGTTTACGACTCTGTAGTTTCTCACAGTCTTGGGAACAGCAGTTACCATACCACACTGTGATGAGTCCAGATAGGATGCTTTCTACGGTGCACCTCTAAAAATTGGTAAGAGTCTTTGTGGACATGCTGAATTTCCTTAGCCTCTTGAGGAAGTACAGACATTGTTGTGCTCTCTTGACTGTTGCTTTGATGTGGGTGGACCAGGACAGATTGTTGGTGATCATCACTCCTAGGAACCTGATGTTCTCGACCATCTCCACCTCAGCACCATTGATGTGTGTCCTCCACTCCACTTCCCGAATTCAATGATCAGCTCCTTCATTTTGCTGACAATGGAGAGATTGTCATCTTTACACCATTGTGCTATGCACTTAATCTCTTTCCTGTATTCTGTCTCATCATTATTTGAGATCCAACCTACAGGAGCAGCGTCGCCAGTAAACTTGTAAAAGGAGTTAGGGTCGAATTGACTACACAGTGGTGAGCATATAACGAGTATGGTAACGGGCTGAAGACACAGCCTTGCAGGGCATCGGTAATGAGCATTATGATGGAGAAGGTGTTGTCACCTATTCTTGCTGATTGCAGTCTACGGGTCAGGAAGTTGAAGATCCAGTTATGGAGTGGTGGGGGTGGCAGGTAGAGCCCAGACCTAGGTCTCAGAGTTTAGAGCTCGTCAGGTTGAGATACACCATTGTCTGTGATTCTATTCGACTTCGCTTCATAGCCCGTTATGTGTAAGCCCTACCACGAATGATGGGTGTCCATGTAGTTGGTCTGGGTCCCAAGCCTAATTTGGTATTGCCTGTTGGTCCGTCCAAAGGCCTTACAAGGTCGTACCTGGATTTCATTTATAGGTCAGGGTTATCTGACTTGAATGCCTTAGACCTGGACTTCAGGAGCAGTTCATCATGGTTTTCTTTTGGGGAATATTCAGATTAACTTCTTTGGCACACAGTCTTCTACACACTTACTCATGAAGTCTGTGATGGTAACGGCATACTCGTTTAGGTTGGCCACTGAGTTCTTGAACATTTCTTTTCCTTTATTCATTTATAGGATGAGGGTGTCGCTGTCTAGGCAGCATTTATTGCCCATCCCTAATTGCCCAAAAAGTGATTAAGAGTCAACCACATTGCTGTGGATCTGGAGTCACATGTAGGCCAGACCAGGTAAGGATGGCAGTTTCTTTCCCTAAAGGACATGAGTGAACCAGGTGGGTTGTTCTGGGAATCAACAACGAATTCATGGTCATCATTGATTCTTAATTCAAGATATTTATTGAATTCAAATTCCACAATCCGCTGTGGCAGGATTCAAATCCGGGTCCCCAGAATGTTGTCTAGGTCTCTGGATTAGCAGTCCAGTGATAATAGCACTAGGCCATCGTCTCCCCCATAATGGTCCACCGACTCTAAGCAATCCCACAGAAGCCCTTCCATTGCCTCAGACCGACACTGCACCATTTTCTGTACTGGGACCTCGCTTCAAATTCTGCTTTATGCTAGGAGGAGCACAGTGTTGTGATCTGATTTTCTAAAATATGGACGGGGGATGGATCAGTAGGCATCTTTGATGATTGTATAGAGATGGTCAAAAATGTTTGGACTTCTGGTGGGATTGGAGACGTGTTGATAGTAGCATGTTCTTGAGGTTGGCCTGGTTGAAATCACCAGCTATGATGAACAAGGCCACAGGGTAGTCTGTTCGAAGACTGTTTGTAGCGTTGTATACTTTGTCAAGTGCACTTCGTATGGGACAGGATGTCAGATGGTGGAGGTGAACTTGTGCGGCATGCATGTCGTAGGAGCGGTACTTTACTCTAAGATATTCTAAGTCTTGGGAGCAGTAACTCGCCAGATCCACCATGTCTAAGCACCAGAGCCCCTAGTTGTCAGCAGGAATTTGTGGAGGAAATATGGAGGGAGATTGCAGATAGTTGTAAGAATAACAGGGTTGTAATAATAGGGGATTTTAACTTTCCAAACATAGACTGGGACTGCCATCGTGTAAAGGGCTTAGATGGGGAGGAATTTGTTGAGTGTGTTCAAGAAAACTCTCTCAATCAATATGTACATGGTCCTACTAGAGAAGGAGCAAATCTCAACCTTCAATTGGGAAATAAGGCAGGGCAAGTGACTGAGGTATTAGTGAGGGAGCACTTTGGGACCAGTGACCGTAATTCTATTAGTTTTACAACAATGATGGAAAAGGTAGGCCTGGTCAACAAATTAAAGTTCTAGACTGGTGCAAGGCCAATTTGATGGTATTAGACAGGAACTTTCAAAAGTTGACTGGAGGAGGCTGTTCACAGGCAAGTGGGAGGCTGTCAAAATCAAGTATGTTCCTGTTAGTGTGAAGGGCAAAGCTGGCACAAGTAGAGAATACAGGATGACTAGAGATATTGTCAAGAAAAAGACAGAGGTATATGTGTCAGGCATAGACAGCTGCAATTCAAGCGAATCCTTAAGGAGTATAGAGGGTGTAAGAGTACACTTGAGAGAAATCAGGAGGGCAAAAACTGTACATGAGATATCTTTGGCAGATAAGGTGAAAGAGAATCCAGAGATTCTACAAGTATATTTAGGGCAGAAGAGTAACTAGGTAGCGAATACGGCCCCTTAAAGATCAACAAAGCCATTTTTGTGTGGAACCACAGGAGATGGGGGAGATCGTAAACAAATATTTTGCGTCAGTATTTACTGTGGAGAAAGACATGGAAGCTAAGGAACTCCGGGAAATAATGATGTCTTGAAAAAAGTTCACATTACAGAAGTGGAGGTGCTGGAGTTTTTAAAATACGTAAACATAGATAAATCCCGAGACCTATTCAAGTGTATCCCAGGACATTGTGGTGAAGCTAGGGAAGAACTTGCAGGGCTCCTGGCAGAGATATTCGTATCATCGACAGACACAGCGAGATGTCGGAAGACTGGAGGGTGGCTAATGTTGTGCCATTATTTAACAAAGAAGGCTGCAAGAGAAAGACAAGGAACTAAAGACCAGTGATCCTCATGTCAGTGGTGGCTAAGTTGTTGGAGGGGATTCTGAGGGACAGGATTACATGCATTTGGAAAGGAAAGGACTGATTAGGGATAGTCAGCATGGCTATGTGCGTGGGAAATCTTGTCTCACAAATTGAATTGAGTTTTTTTGAAGAGGTAACAAAGAAGATTGATGAAGGCAGAGCAGCAGACGTCGTCAACATGGACTTTAGCAAGGCCTTCGACAAGGATCTGTACTGGAGTCTGGTTAGTAAAATTAAGTTACATGGATCCTGGAGAGCTATCTAGATAAAAAATTGGCTCGTTGGCAGAAGACAGAGGGTAGGGGTCAAGGTGTGTTGTTCAGATTGTATGCCTGCGATCAGTGGTGTGCCACAAAGTTCAATGCCAGGTCCACTGTTGTTCATCAAATATATAAATGATTCGGGTTAGAGTATAGGAGGCATAGTTAATAAGTGGCAGATGACATCAAAATTAGTGCAATAGCGAACAGTGAAGAAGGTATCTAAGAGCACCACAGGATCTTGATCAACTGGGCTAGTGGGCCAAGGAATGGCAGATGGAGTTTAATGCTGATAAGTGTGAGGTGTTGCATTTTGGTAGGACAAACCAGGGCAGGACTTACACAGTTAATGGTAGGGCCCTGGGGAGTGTTGTCCAACAGAGAGATGTAGGGGTGCAGGTACATAGTTCCTTGAAAGTCGTGTCACAGGTAAACAGGATGGGAAGAAGGCACTTGGCACGCTTGCCTTCATCGGTCAGAGCACTGAGTACAGGAATTAGGACAGTATGTTGTAGCTGTACAAGATATTGGTAAGGCCACATTTGGAGTACCGCGTACAATTGTGCTTGCCCTGCTCTAGGATGGACGTTATTAAATTGGAAAGGGTGCAAAAAAGATTACAAGGATGTTACCAAGATTGGAGCTTTTGAGTTATAACGAGAGGCTGGATAGCTAGGGCTTTTGTTTTTAAACCTGGAGTGTAGGAAGCTGAGGGGTGACCTTACAGAGGTTTATAAAATCATGAGGAGCATAGATAAGGTGAAAAGCTAAGGTCCTCCCTAGGGTAGGAGTATCCAAAACTAGAGGGCATGTGTTTAAAGTGAGAGGGGAAAGATATAAAACAGGACCTTAACGGCAACTTTTCACACAGAGGGTTGTGCGTATATGGAATGAGCTGTCGGAGGATATAATAGAGGCAAGTACAATTACAGAATTTAAAAGACATTTGGACAGGTACACGGATATGGGCTAAACACAGGAAAAATGGAACTAATTTAGTTTAAAAAACCTGGTTAGCATCAACGAGTTGGGTTGAAGGGGAACTCTATTAATTAGACAATATTCAGACTTGAGCAATAAGTGGCAAGTAATAGTCATGTCACACTGGTGGACAGCAATGACCACCTTCAACAGGAGAGAATGAATTATTTGCCTTGACACTCAATGGTATTAACTGAATGAGTGGTTACCATTTACTGAATTGGACCAGCCATACAAAATACTGTGTCTACAAGAGCAGGCCAGAGGAATCAATTCCTGTCTCTCCAATGCCTATCCACCATCTACAAGTCACAAGACAGCAGTGTGATGGAATATTCCCCACTTGCCTGGATGGATGCAGCTCCAATAACATTCAGCACCATCAAGACAAAGAAGCACGTTTGGTTGATATCCATAAGACGGTAAGACACAGGAGCAGAAATTAGGCCATTTGGCCCAACGAGTCTACTCCGCCATTCAATCATGGCTGATAAGTTCCTCAACCCCCATTCTCCCACTTTCTCCCCGTAACCTTAGGTTCTTGATAATCAAGCGGATCAAAATATCTCAGTCTTAAATGTACTCAATGACCTGGCCTCCACATCCTTCTGTGGCAGTGAATTCCACAGATTTACCACTCTCTGGCTGAAGAAGTTTCTCCCTATCTCCATTCTAAAAAGTCATCCCTTTATTCTAAGGCTGTGCCCTCAGGTCCTAGTCTCTCCTACCAATGGAAGCATCTTCCCAACATCCACTCTGTCCAGGCCATCCCATCTACCACATCCAACATTTACTCCCTTGATTATACCAGTTATAGATGCATCATAGTACCTCACCAAGTTCCTTCATCTGAACCTGTGACCTCAACCATCTAGCAAGACAAGGGCAGCATGGGAACATGACTAGCTGTAAGTTCCCTCTAAACCTCACCATCCTGACTGTGAACAATATCATCATTACACCAGTGTTGCTGGGTCAAAGTCCTGGAAAACCCTCCCTAACAGCACTGTGGGTGCCTCTCCATCCCAAGAACTGCAACAGTTAACGAAGGCAGCACATTGCCACCAAGTCCCAAACAATTAGAGAAGCGCAATAATTGCTGGCCTAGCCAGTGCTACCCATATCCCATGAATAAATATGCAAAGAAGGTTCAGTATTGAAGCTAAGACAGTCACTTAAAAACCTTTCACAAGGTGTTGCACATAAATCAGTTCAATTAGCTTCGCAAGAGTATAGGAAACAAGGATTCCCAAAGGTACAGCTGCCAATCAACTTCAGGGAAAAATGCTAAAAACCATTCATTGATGACCAACCAGAACCATCTGTACCTCAACAGATACAATGTGTGTCCCTTGGTACTGCTGGAAATGCTGTGCATGCACACTCTATTGGGTTTAAGATATAGCAAACTTTAGAGACAGCATACAAATAATGATGGGTAAAATAAACCCTGGCCCATTCAATCTGTCCCATACAACGGTGATACCTTGTATAGCACAATACCTACATTCCCCATGCTATCCAAAACCATACAATTTCTTGGGAGAAGGAAGAAAAACAGATTAATGTGAAAGCAACCATCATTAGAGTTCTATGGTTCAATGTTAAAACTAAAGCTTCAATCCTTTTGTGAGAATTAATTTAAAAAGGGAATCAGAGTGTGTTTCAAGAGGATTGCCAGAGTATGATAATGGATTTCTATCTAGAAAAATCTCAAATATGCATTTCACAGGCATGAAAACAGCCAGAGGCAGAAAGGTAAGACTTACAGGCGTCAATAATTTGGCGGCTTTTAGGTTTGATAAGGCTTAACCAAGAAATTTTCCAGAAGCTGGGATCCACAATGTATCTCAGATTTTAATTGTACGAGAAACTCCAGCTAAATGGAGTCCAGACCACTAAATAGCTAACTACAGGCCGGTTAATATAATATGTCATTGGGTGAATGCTAGAGCATATTATAAAGGATGTACTGACAAAACATTTAAAAATACATAATTTAGTTAAGCACAGTAACACAGCTTCATGAAGGAAAAATCATGCCTGACAAATTTATTAGCATTCTTTGATGGGATACCAACCAGGATAAAGGGGAACCAGATGTAATATATTTGGATTTCAAAAAGGCGCTTAATAATATACCACATGGACTACTTGAGAATCCCTGCAGTTGAGAGTCGTATATTCGCATGGATAGAGGATGGTCTAACAAGAAAAATGTTGGAATACGGACAGGGTGTCATTCTCAGGATAGCAACCTTTAACTAGTGGAGTGCCACAGGGAACAGTGCAGGGATCACAATATTTACAATGAAATACATATTCACAACTTGAACGTGCGGTGTATATGCACTATTGCTAAATTTTCAGATTACTCAAAAATAGGCAGAAAGGCAAATGATGAGGATGACCCAAAGAAAGATAAAGACAGACAGAATCTTGGCAGATGGATTACGTGGGAAAATGCGAGGTTAGGCACTTTAGCGAGAAGAATAGAGGAGATGAATATTATCTAAATGGAGGAAAGAAATCACCAGAGTAGATCTCTCCTTTTTGAGAAAACTAACAGTTCAGCAGAAAAGGGAGACATGAACCTGTTGAATGCCGGGAGTGACTATATGCTATTTCCAATGAAAGCGCACTATAAAGTATATATGCTGCATGGCGTAAATAAGTTTCACCTGTTTTGCAGTTTAGTTTAGTAACTGCCAAAGCAATTTTCAGTCGATACTGACTTTAGCTTATTACAGTAAAAATCTTGAAAATTTAAATCGTGATTGGTCGATGGGAATCCAAATACGATTCAAAAAGTTATCGGTCTCGACTGGACTCCTAATGAGCTCCTAATTGCAGTCACACTTTTAAAAATAAGCAAGTATCAATATTCCACCATTATTACATTGGGACTGCGCTGCTATGTAATCCCATCCATGTCCATCTCAACTTTTTCTTTCATTTTTACTTCTGAATATTTATCAATTCCGCTTTCAAAGGATATTCTGTTTTCTGCACCTGTTTTGGCAGGTACTCACTATTCACTATTCACCGAGAAAAAACCCTATTCGCTTATTTTAATAAATGATCTCTGACCTAGTTATTAACAAAGTAAACATTGTTTTAACCAGCACCCTTGATAAACCATCAAAAGTTACATACCTTAAATACCATGAAGTTTACTGTATTATTCTGACCAATTATTATAGTTTTTAATATATTTATTCCAGAGTAAATATACTTATCGTTCAATCAAATAGCCACACGAAATATCAATTGTCAATTCAATTTTGAGTCAATTTCACCTCAAATACCACAATCTACAGTGATGTCCAAGTAGTTGAGGCCATCAGTGAAAAGACTCTGCCAGTAAATTCTATTTAAGGCAAAGTTGCATTATTATTTCAGTGATTTATGCTGTAATAAGTACCACGGTGATGTGCATATCTCCTGCATTCAGTTTCGACTATTTAGTGCACGTGTCTAACATCGATTATGTGGACTTCTGGACTATCCAGAATATCTGATCAACCATCCTAGTCCCGGAGGTGTCAGTTAATAAAACATTTGCTTAGTTCACTAACAAAGGAGCACACTCGCGAAATAAAACTGGGCAGAAGGGAAAGTTGTCATTTTCAAAACAAAATTGGCCATAAACCTGAAGAGAAAATACTCACAGAATCTGAAGATCCAAGGAGTGAGTCAAAACACAGTGCTCTTTTAAACAGCCAGTACAGGTATGGCCTCCTGCTGTGCTGTAAGATCTCATAAAAGCTTCTCATAATTTTGAAAAAGCCCAGGTATCAAGTACAGTCTTAAAGTAGCAAGCAAAGACTCGCTGAATATAGTAACTGCAGTCTCAATGAAAGAAACATCAGTATTTCCACAGCCCAATGATACAAAGTAGACTCAGAACTTTAACTGTTTCCTCTCCACAGATGCTGCCAGGTCTGCTCCGTTTCTCCAGCATTTTCTGTGTTTATTTCAGATTTCCAGCATCTCCAGTATTTTCTTTTATACAAAACAAGAGATCACTGATACCAGGAAGTTTTGAGTGAAACCTGCCCCAATGGAAAAGCTCCCTCCTCCTTCCCCAATACTAGGACCAATGCCCTATGAACCCCACTACCCACACCAAACTTTGAAGCAAGTGTTCAACCTGACAAAGATTTGCAAGTGGATCAAATAGCGCTCAAGATTTTTGACACAATTTTACCTTTGACCTCAAATTTTCAAAGCAGAATATCACTCCTGGTTCTACTCCATTTACATGTCTTATTGCTGCAGAAAGGCTAACAACATCATCAGAGATCCATCCCACCCCAATAATGCTCCCCATCAGGCAGAAGATACAGAAGCTTGAACACACGTACCAACAGGTTCAAGAACAGCTTCTTCTCTGCCATTACTAGACTGATGAATGGACTCTCTAGCTTCAAGTATGCTGATCTTGCCTACTGCACATCCTGTGCGGTGTAACCTGTACGCCTTACTCTGCCCAAGTATTTTTTTTTAAACCCTCTGATCTGTATATGCTAGCTTACTATGATCTGCCTGTACTGTTCGCAAACAAAGCTTCTCACTGTACTTAGGTACATGTGACAATAAATCAAATCAGCTTTGGTTATTAGTCTGATGTAAATGATTAGGTGCTTTGTCTCCCACTCCAAGTTCACCTCCAGCCAAGAGGAAGTAAGTGTCTTCAATCATGCCATTATGCAGGCAACTCAACTTTCCTAATCATTGTCTCTTGCCCCGTGAATGTACTGTCCTCTATTAATAACACATTTCTTTTGACTCCTGATTTGATCAGCCCTCTTTCCAAGGTGCTATGGTTCATTTGTTCAGATATTGGGTAAGAAGCTATCCCAGAGAAGGACAGCACTCAAGACCTCACTTGTAGATCAACTGTACCCTCTTGCCCTTGACAAAATTTGTACCGCTTCCCAACCCATGGGCTGTCATAGTTTGTTGGATCAAAATAGCTAGATAACACACATGCTCCGCCATGCCGTGCAATGCCCGCACTCAGCTCTCCAACAAATTTATGTTGCTCTAGATGGAGGTGCTTCCTGGAGAAGCAGTTATCCAGAACCACACTACTGTCCACAAGTGTTTACATGCTACAGTTGTGGTACACCACCTGCACCACCATCAATATATAATCTTTTATGTAATATAAACATGATCTCAGTTCATACTTTTAGCTAATTACTTGATCTCATTGGAGTTGGACATAATTCAAACTAACTACTTGCATAATTGTGACACAAATCATGACAAGTATTTGAAAAAGTGTCCATTTTGCTCAACACAGAATTCAGCAAATCTGTTTGGATTTGGCTTACAACCACATTCTGGTTACTACACGTCTATTATTGGATGAGACACCATCAGATCAGTCCAGTCATTGGTTAAATGCAAGCAATTGGTAAAAGGGATTTTGCATGTGCAGGACACAGACACAGCACAGAAATCAGATCCGAGTCTACAGGCTGCTTCCAAACTGCCAGACAATTAGTGCGTGGCTCGTACAAAAACCAATTTCATAACCTCCATTTCATCAGGCAGGTTAGACATGAATATATGAATAAAACAGCCAGTACGCGTTTTTGAAAATGAACATCACAGCTACTGAAGTAGCCCCTGCCACAACCCACAGGGCAGTCTTCCATCTTACAGCACGGATATCGGGGATTGAATCAGAAAAGTACTTCTTTTCTTTTTTTTGGGGAGGGGGGGGTGCGCGTCTTCACCACCCCATAAGTTAACCTTGAAAGTAGTATTACTTCACCTGTATCACACAGTTCAAAAAATACTCTCACCAGACACAATCCAAGTTTAGAAATTCAAAGTATGCTTACATTATTGAGCCAGAGCTGCACAGTTCAGAGGTCCATGATACCATTTCACACATCCAGCTTTCCTCCTTACTGCAGTCCTGCTGGCAACAAAAACATTGTACAAGCTACTGCATAAACAAATCTGTTGCATGGAATACTGCCTTGCTATTACTGGTCTTATCAGATGCCTCATATGAACAGCTTAACAGAAATTTATCTTGCAGATTTACAGAGTGTATTTATTCAGCAAGCACCACTGTTGAAGTTAAGCATACAGACTGTGACACATTCACACTCCCTTCACTTTGCCCAGTATTGCATACAAACATTTGAAGGGCGACAGTGGTGTGTGGTAATATCACCGGACACCTTGTATTCATCTGTATTAAACTCCATCTGCCATTCCTCTGCCCATTGGCCCCAATGATCAAGACCTCTTTGTAAACTTGGATAACCTTTCTTCACTGTCCACTACACCACCGACTTCAGTGTCATACAGTCACACAGCACTGAAACAGGCCCTTTAACCTGTGCTACCAGACCAGGAATTCAGGGGCCAAGAGTAATGCTCTGGAGACAAGCTCAAATCCCAACATGGCAGCTGGTGGAAATTACATTCAACTAATAAGTCTGGAGCATAAAGCTACTATCACTAACGGTGATCATAACAACTATCATTAATTGTTACAAAAACCTATCTTGTTCACTAATGTCATTTCATAAATCTGCTGTCTTTACCTATATCAACAAACTTAGCAAACATAATTTCGATCTCTTCACCCATGACATTGATATAAACTATAAAAGGTTGGAGCCCCAACTCTAAACCCTGCGGAACACAATTTGTTACATACTGCCAACCAAAACTCCATTTATGCTTACACTGTTTCCTGTGGGCCAGCCAATCTTCTATCCATGCCACATTACTAAGCTAACACCACCAGCTTTTATTTTCTGCAATAACATTTGATGTGATACTTTTACAAAAGCATTCTGAAAATCTAAGGACAGTCCATCCACTGGTTTCCCTCTTATCTACAAGGTGTGCCATTTCTTTGAAGAATTCCAATGAACTGATTAAACATGATTTTCCTTTCACAAAGTCATGTTCACTCTTTCTGATGAGTGTGCCCAGCTGTAATGTCTTTAATAATAGCTTCTAACGTCTTTGCTATGACAAGTGTTGAGCTAACTGGTCTGTAGTTTTTCACTCTCTTTCTCCCTTCCTTGGTGAAGCAAAGGATTCACATTCACTGCTTTGCAATCTAATGGAACGTTGCTGAACATAGGGAATTTTGGAAACTATGCCAATGCATTGGCTATCTCAATAGTCCCTTCTTTAAGGCTCAAGAAGGAACTCCTCCAGGACTTTACACTTTATCAGTACACAGCTCCGACAATTTACTCAGTACCCCTTCCCCGGTGATTGCAGTTTTCTGGAGTTCCTCTCTTCCTTCCATTTCTGGAATATTGTGTATCCTCTATTAAAAAAAAAATGCCAAATAACCATTCAATTCTTCTGTGATCTCAGTTTCCATTACTATATTAATTTCCCAGACCCATTTTCCCTTGCAGCAACGTTAACTTATCTTAAATATCTAAAGAAAAAATATTAAGTTTTACTACTTGTTTTATATTTCTAGCTAGCTTTATCTCATACCTTAACTTTTGCTTTGTTGTTTTAAGTTATTCTTTACTTTTCTAAAAATTCTTTCCAATCTTCTGATCTGCCTTTGCATAACCATTGAACTTAAAAAAAAGCATATCAAGTCATACAGTCATATAGCAATGGAAAGAGACCCTTTGACCCAACTTCTCCATGACGACCAGGTTTCCTAAACTGAACTATTTGCCTATGTTTGGCCCATATCCCTTCAAACTTTTCCTATCCACGTACCTATCCAAATGCCTTTTAAATGTTGTGATTGTACCCGTTTCTATCACTTCCTCTGGCAGGACATTCCATATAAACATTACTCTCTGTGTGAATACTTTGTCCCCTCAGGCCCTTTTCAAATCTTCCCCCTTTCACCTTAAACCTATGCTCTCTACTTTGGACTCCCATACCTTGGAGAAAAGACCTTGGCTATTCACCATAGCTATGCCCCTTATGATTTTATAAACCTATATATGGTTAGGGTTACGCCTCAGCCTCCAATGCTCCAGGGAATAAAGTCCCAGCCAATCCAGCCTCTCTCGATAGCTCAAACCCTCCAGTCTCTGTCGAGTCAACATCCTTGCAAACCTTTTTTGCACCCTTTCTAGTTTAATAATATCCTTCCTATAGCAGAGTGACTAGGATTATATGCAGCATTCCAAATGTGTCCTTACCAATGTCTTGAACAGCCATAACATGATGTTCCAACTCCTGTGTTCAATGCCCTGACCAATGAAGGCAAGCGTGACAAATGCCTTCTTCGCCATCCTGTCTATCCATTACGTCACTTTCAATGAACTATGTACTTACACTCTTGTTGTCTCTCTGTTCGACAACACTACCAGGGCCCTACCATTAACTGTGTAAGTCCTGCCCTGGTTTGTCTTATCAAAATGCAACACCTCACATTTACCTGCATTAAACTCTATCTGCCATTCCTCGGTACATTGGCTGAGTTGATCAAGATAAGACCATAAGACATAGGAGTGAAAGTAAGGCCATTCGGCCCATCGGGTCCACTCCACCATTTAATCATGGCTGATGGACATTTCAACTCCACTTACCCGCACTCTCCCCGTAGCCCTTGATTCCTTGCGAGATCAAGAATTTATCAATCTCTGCCTTGAAGACATTCAACGTCCCGGCCTCCACTGCGCTCCGTGGCAATGAATTCCACAGGCCCACCACTCTCTGGCTGAAGAAATGTCTCCTCATTTCCGTTCGAAATCGACTCCCTCTAATTCGAAGGCTGTGCCCACGGGTCCAAGTATCCCCACCTAACGGAAACAACTTCCCAGCGTCCACCCTTTCTAAGCCATGCATTATCTTGTAAGTTTCTATTAGATCTCCCCTCAACCTTCTAAACTCTAATGAATACAATCCCAGGATCCTCAGCCGTTCATCGTATGTTAGGCCTACCATTCCAGGGATCATCCGTGTGAATCTCCGCCGGACACGCTCCAGTGCCAGTATGTCCTTCCTGAGGTGTGGGGCCCAAAATTGGACACAGTATTCTAAATGGGGCGTAACTAGAGCTTTATAAAGTCTCAGAAGCACATCACTGCTTTTATATTCCAACCCTCTTGAGGTAAAGACAACATTCCATTCGCTTTACAGATAAAAGGTACTGCAGATGCTGGAGAATCTGAGATAACGAGGTGTGGAGCTGGATGAACACAGCAGGTCAAGCAGCATCAGAGGAGAAGGAAAGCTTGACGTTTCAGGCCTAGACCCTTCATCAGAAATGGGGGAGGGGAAGAGGGTTCTGAAATAAATAGGGAGAGAGGGGGAGGCGGATAGAGGAGAGGATAGGTGGAGAGGAGGCAGACAAGTCGAAGAGGCGGGGATGGAGCCAGTAAAGGTGACTGTAGGTAGGGGGGTAGGGAGGAGATAGGTCAGTCCAGGGAGGACGGACAGGTCAAGGGAGCGGGATGATGTTAGTAGATAGGAGGTGGGGGTGTGGCTTGAGGTGAGAGGAAAAACAGGTTAGGGAGGTGGAGATGAGCTGGGCTGGTTTTGGGATGCGGTTGGGGGAGGGGAGATTTTGAAGCTTGTGAAATCCACATTGATGCCATTGGGCTGCAGGGTTCCCAGGCTGAATATGATTTGCTGTTCCTGCAGCCTTCGGGTGGCATCACTGTGGCATTGCAGGAGGCCAAGGATGGACATTCCATTCGCTTTCTTAATCACAGACTCAACCTGCAAGTTAACCTTTAGAGAATCCTGTACTAGCACTCCCAGATCCCTTTGTACTTCGGCTTTATGAATTTTCTCACCGTTCAGAAAATAGGCCATGCCTGTATTCTTTTTTCCAAGGTGCAAGACCTCACATTTGCTCAGGTTGAATTTCAGCAGCCATTTCCTGGACCGCTCTCCTAAACTGTCTAAATCATTCTGCAGCCTCCCCACCTCCTCCATACTACCTGCCTGTCCACCCAACTTCGTATCATCGGCAAACTTCGCCAGAATGCCCCCAGTCCCTTCATCCAGATCATTAATATATAAAGTGAACAGCTGCGGCCCCAACACTGAACCCTGCAGGACACCACTTGTCACCGGTTGCCATTCCGAAAAAGAGCCTTCTATCCCAACTCTCTGCCTTCTGTCAGACAGCCAATCCTCAATCCATGCCAGTAACTCACCTCGAACACCATGGGCCCTCACCTTACTCAGCAGCCTCCCGTGAGGCACCTTATCAAAGGCCTTTTGGAAGTGTAGATAGATAACATCCACTGGGTTTCCCTGGTCTAACCTACTTGTTACCTCTTCAAAGAATTCTAACATGTTTGTCAGACACGACCTCCCCTTACTAAATTCACGCTGACTTGTTCTAATCCGACCCTGCACTTCCAAGAATTTAGAAATCTCATCCTTAACAATAGATTCTAGAATTTTACCAACAACCGAGGTTAGGCTAATCGGCCTATAATTTTCCATCTTTTGCCTTGATCCTTTCTTAAACAAGGGGGTTACAACAGCGATTTTCCAATCTTTTGGGACTTCTCCTGACTCCAGTGACTTTTGAAAGATCACAACCAACGCCTCCGCTATCTCCTCAGCCACCTCCCTCAGAACTCGAGGATGCAGCCCATCAGGGCCAGGAGATTTATCAATTTTTAGACCTTTTAGCTTTTCTAGCACTTTCTCTTTTGTAATGCCTACCATACTCAACTCTGCCCCCTGACTCTCCTTAATTGTTGGGATATTACTCATGTCTTCCACTGTGAAGACTGACGCAAAATACTTATTAAGCTCTTCAGCTATTTCCTTATCTCCCTTCACTGGCCTTCCAGCATCAGTTTGGAGCGGCCCAATGTCCACTTTTGCCTCTCGTTTGTTTCTTATGTATTGAAAGAAACTTTTACTATCATTTCTAATATTACTGGCTAGCCTACCTTCGTACTTGATCCTCTCCTTCCTTATTTCTCTCTTTGTTATCCTCTGTTTGTTCTTGTACCCTTCCCAATCTTCTGATTTCCCAGTGCTCTTGGCCACTATATAGGCTGTCTCTTTTTCTTTGATACATTTCCTGACTTCCTTTCTCAGCCATGGCTGTCTAATCCTCCCCCGGATAATCTTTCTTTTCTTTGGGATGAACCTCTGTATTGTGTCCTCAATTACACCCAGTAACTCCTGCCATTGTTGCTCTACTCTCTTCCCCGCTAGGCTCTGCTTCCAGTCGATTTTTGTCAGTTCCTCTCTCATGCCCCTGTGATTACCTTTATTTAACTGTAACACCATTACATCCGATTTTGCCTTCTCTCTTTCAAACCGCAGACTGAACTCTACCATGTTATGATCGCTGCCTCCTAAGTGTTCCCTTACTTTAAGGACTTTTATAAAATCTGGCTCAAAGATCCTGTTATACTCTTAGATAATCTTCTTCATTGTACACTCTACAACGAATTTTGGTATTATCCCCAAACTTACTAACAATGCCTCCTATATTCTCATCCAAATAGTTTAAATAAATGATAAACAATCAGTAGACTCAGCATCAATCCTTTTGGTAGACCGCAGGTTAAAGGTCTCCAGGCAAACAACACTCTACCACCACACTCTATCTCCTAACATCAAGCCAATTTTTTATCCAATTGGCTAGCTCTTCCTGAATTCCTGTGATCTATCCTTATTAACCAGTCTATCATGCAGAACCTTGCTGAAGGCTTTAACTTTTTTATAATCCCCACAGAAAATTGGTCCTCTCCCTCGAATTTTTCACTCTCAGTGGAATACATCCATTTTATATATAGTTCAACCTTTACGCCAAGAGGCAATGATATGTTTCAAAACATGTCATTGTGGGGAAGTTACCTAAGCAGAGGGAACTGTTTCAATGAGGTACTTCAATGACTAGAAATAAAATAGTCACCCAATCAGGATGGGATGCATTCTGGGGCCGCTAGACAGAACAAGTACATTGTCACATCATCTCATTGAAATGTATAAACTTCTGACAGGGCTAGACAGACTGGATGCAGGGATGAAGACCTCCCTGGCCAGAGAATCCAGAAAATGGAGCCTTAGTTTCAGGATATACAGTAAGCCTTTTTGAATGGGGATGAGAGAAATGTCAGAGGGTAGAGATCCTGAATAGATAGCATTCTTGATGCTAAAGGAGTCAAGGCGATTGGAGGGAGAGAAAGTATGGTGTTGAGATACAGCCATGATTGTGGTGAAAATGGAACAGGATCATTGGGCCAAACAGTCAAACCCTGCAACTATTTTCTATGTTTCTATTCCACTTGGAAACATATGCGGTACCAGCAATAAAACAGTGATTTAACATAGATTTGTTAAAGGCAGATCCTATCTGACAAACTGTACTGGTTCTTTGATGAAGTAACATAGAAGGAAGCAGTTGCTTATGTCCATACTGACTTTCTGAAGATAATTGATAAATTATTAAATAAATCTGTTTAGCAAAATTTAAGCCCAAGCAATTAAAAGGATGGCGGTACTATGATTTCACAAGCAGCTAAGAGACAAAACAGTATATTACCCAACAGGACACAATTTCAAAATTCCTACATGATGTAAAACTGAGAAATTTACTGAATATTTAGGGGTGGAAAAGCAACAGTCTTCAGGAGAAGATAGAGGAACTGGTGAAATTTAATGCAGGAAAATGTGAAGCAACACACCTGAGGGTAGAAAGAATACAGAGAGGAAATTTAAATTCAATAGTACAAATTGAAACAAAATTTAGGGACTGAGATCTACAGGTGTATGTTTGGAAATCATGGATGGTGACAGGATACAGTGCTTCTTAGCTTTGTGCACAATACAAAAGGACGACAAACATTCATAAGTTGACATGGCCTGCACAATTCTGCAGATCACTCTTAAGGAAACATATCAGGGTTTTGGTGAGCTGAGGAAGTGATTTACCAGAATGATCTCAAAAATTAAAGAATTTAGTGAATGTGGCGCTTCTGAAGAAACTGAAATTATCCTATCAGAGCATAAAATAGTAAAGGGGCAGGGGGTCTAATGTTAAGCATAATGTGGGGGTGCCAGTGCTAGACTGGGGTGGACAAAGTCAAAAATCACATGACACCAGGTTATAATCCAACAGGTTCATTTGAAATCACAAACTTAGATGAGAACACACGGACAAAGTTTATATGCAGAGAGATGAAGGACAAAGAGATCGAAGGATCATACAACTGGTGTGAGTGGAGTGAATAAACCTAAAATGGCTGGCTGACTGCCTGCCTCTTGTTGAATCTTTACTTTTACTCATTCATACATTCCTGCATTCTAGAAAAGTGCAGAAGCAGGATATTGGGAACTTTGTTAGAAAGGAAACACAAGTTTCAATTGATTAAGGTGCAAATTCCAGAATCTGTTTCAAATCACTGCCCCGAGATAATTAAACGTATTATCAGTGTCTGCCTAACTTTCTAAACTTCAAACAGGCAGAGCGATAGAAATGTACAAAAGGCAATATCTGAGGTCAGACACTGAATTGTAGGTGTGAAGCCTTGTCCAGAATCTGTCTCAGAGTTTTAACCTAGGATCAAGCTGGTTTTATTCCGAAAACAGGAAGATGCCATGTGATTGACTGTGACTACAAATTGTGTGTTTCTTGAATAAGATAGAATGTCTCTACAAATAAACAAACATCATGGATGGAATGATTCACCCCATAGGTTTATACATGTGTGCGTGAGCACGCAAAAGTGTGAGAGAATGTGTCAGAGTGTAATAGGTAATCCAAAACTGTACAAACCAATTAATGTAGAGAGATCTTAACAATTTATCAAGGTGATGCTGTCAAAACAGGACAGTAAGGAAGATTCTACAGATACAGAACAGTGTGGTGGGATCACCTGTAGCGTGACAGGACGCTGAGGTCACGGTTGAAGAAGTCTTCATGGGTGCGGAACTTGGCTATCGGTCTCTGCTCAACAATTCTGCGTTGTTGCATATCTTCCACAAACCACAAGATGTCAGCCCGGGACAAGGCCTCACACATACAATTCAGCGTCTGACCTCAGATGTCACCTTTTGTATATTCCTATCATTCTGCCCGTTTGAAGATTGGAAAGTTAGGCAGACACTGATGAAACCTTTAATTTTCTCGGAGCAATGACTTGAAACAGATTCCGGAATTTGCATCTTAATCAATCAAAACTTGCGTCTCCTTTCTAATAGAGTTCTTCATACCCTGCTTCTGCAATTTCCAGAATGCAGGAATGTATGAATGATTAAAGATTCAACAGGAGGCAGTCAGTCAGCCAGCCATTTTAGGTTTGTTCACTCCACTCACACCAGCTGTATCATCCTTTGATCTCTCTGCCTATAAACTTTGTGTCTGTGTGCTCTCCTCTCACTGCAACTGACGAAGGGGCTGCGTTACGAAAGTTTGTGATTTCAAATAAACTTGTCAGACTATAACCTGGTGTCGTGTAATGTAAAGCAGCTTTGATGGTGCAGACAGTAAGCAACTATTGTCACTGTAGGAGAGTCACTAATCAGAGAGGAGAGATTGAAGAGAACTAGCAAAGAATCAGGCCCAAGATTAGAAAAGTTTGATCAGAAATGTGCCGCTCAAAAGAACAATGAAACAGATTTGATAATATGTGCAACCCCTTATTCTGAGATTATGCCCTCTGGTCCTAAAATCTGCCACGACAGGAATAACCTTTCCGTATCAATCCTGTCAAGTCCCCTGAGAATCTTGAACGTTTCAATAAGGTCTCCTCTTATTCTTCTAAATTCCAATGAGTACAGGGACAATCTACTCAAATTTTCTTCATAAGGTAGTTCCTATAACTGATATCAATCCAGTAAACCATCTCTAGACTGTCGCCATTCCCAGCAGATCTTTCCTCAGATAAGGGGCCCAAAACTGTTCACAGTACTCCAGCTGTGGTTTGACAAATGACTCGTAGTTTTAGCAAAACCTCCCTAATTTTATACTCCATTCCCTTTTAAATAAAGACCAACACTCCTGAATAAGTTAAAATTATAACATCCCAGTGTTACACAAAGACAGACCTGTCACCAATAACGTAAACCAGTGTTATACAGGGACTGACAAGTCTCATCTGGTAATATACCCACATTATACAGCAACAGACCTGACCCCACGAGTACTGTGCACCAGTATTATAAAGCAACAGACCCGATCCCCACCACTGTACCCCAGCACACAGCTTGGTCTGGGTACCTGAAGGAGAGGCAGCATCGACAAAAAGGTACAGACAGCGGACTGGCAGCAATGTCTAGAGGAGTGTCAGATGGGGAACAGGAGGTACAGAACACACACATCGCCAAGCCCCTGGCAACAGCTCGGATACGGCAGTCACGGGAGCAACTGAGACCCCACAGCCCATTACAAATAGTCAGGAACCCATTTCAAAGACTCTGGCCAATGTCAAGCAGCAACTGGAGAAGCAGCAGAGGAGAAGCACGAAGAAAGAGAAATGAACTCTATTGCAGTAAAACCCTTTGCATTATTTTCAGTGTTTCAAGATGGTGCAGGAGTGCGGCAAAACTTTCCATATAGCATGTGAAATATGCGACAATAAATCTAAATCATTAAACAGCGACAGACCTGTCCCCACCGGGTACTGAGCCCCAGTCTTATACAGCGACAGACCTGTCCCCACCGG
>JAHRHZ010000144.1:96104805-96122049 GCA_024137785.1 Ginglymostoma cirratum
CAGCGACAGACCTGTCCCCACCAGTACTGTACCCCAGTGTTATACAGTGACAGACCTGTCCCCACCAGTACTGTACCCCAGTATTATACAGCAACAGACCTGTCCCCACCGGGTACTGAGCCCCAGTGTTATACAGTGACAGACCTGTCCCCACCGGGTACTGTGCCCCAGTCTTATACAGCGACAGACCTGTCCCCACCGGGTACTGAGCCCCAGTCTTATACAGCGACAGACCTGTCCCCACCGGGTACTATACCAGTGTTTTAATCGAGTGATAATGTTGTTCTATAACCC
Source organism: Ginglymostoma cirratum (assembly GCA_024137785.1). Taxonomy (NCBI): domain Eukaryota; kingdom Metazoa; phylum Chordata; class Chondrichthyes; order Orectolobiformes; family Ginglymostomatidae; genus Ginglymostoma; species Ginglymostoma cirratum. The sequence continues at coordinate 96,105,100 of JAHRHZ010000144.1, forward strand.
TGGCTGGAGGAGCAAAGTCTCCAATGCTGTTTCCTGGAGCTGGTCAGAGCTCTATCTTTGTTTCTGCACCAAGTTCATGACAGTTCTGCCCCAGCGAGTCCAGGGAGGCTCAAGGCAGCTGGAGCCGAAGAAACAGGACTAAGCTCGGGGGTAGGCCACAGGCCGCAATCGTTGTGGGGGAGGGGGACCTACTTTCAGTACAGACCACCGCCTTCGCCGTTCCCTTACCAAGGCTCTGAGCTTCCCCAACCCCACCACATTCCCCCATTCCCCTCGCTCAAGGCCTTAAACCTCTCCTCAACACCGAGGCCCCGCTGCGCTTACCCAGTACTGAGCATCCAGGCCGCAGGCGGCGGAATCTCTCCCGAGTCAATTCCGGGCCGGGCCCCGCTCTCCGTCCTCCTACTCCTGCCGCCGCTGCCTCCCGGGAGGAATGTCCGGCACCGGGAGGAAAATAAAAAACTCTTCTTTTTTTGTGCGGACGAAAAATTTTCCTTCGCGGGGCGCCCGAATCTTGCAGAGTGCGCTTGCGTCACAGCGGGGCACAGCCACTGCGCCTGCGCTGAACCTGAGGCCCATCAGTGCGCCTGCGTGGAAGCCGGGCCCGGCCGATGCACCTGCGTGCCAACAGCGTCCTCCTGCCGCGCCTGCGCATTTGTGGTTCCGTGGGTCAGAACGTGTGAAAAATGTATCTCACCCTGACCCTGGATCATGACCCCGCCTCAAAAACCAAACCATCATCTCCCAAACCATCCACAACCTCATCACCTCAGGTGACCTCCCACCCACCGCCTCCAACCTCATTGTTCCCCAACCCCGCACCGCCAGCTTCTATCTCCTCCCCAAAATCCACAAACCTGAATGCCCTGGTCGACCCATTGTCTCTGCCTGCTCCTGCCCCACCGAACTCATCAACACCTACCTAGACTCCATTTTCACCCCCTTGGTCCAGGAACTCCCTACCTACATCCGTGACACCACCCATGCCCTCCACCTCCTCCAGAACTTCCAATTCCCCGGTCCCCAACACCTCATTTTTACTATGCACATCCAGTCCCTATGCACCTGCATTCCCCATGCAGATGGCCTACAGGCCCTCCGCTTCTTTCTGTTCCACAGGCCTAACCAGTCCCCCTCCACTGACACCCTCATCCGCTTAGCCGAACTCGTCCTCACCCTCAACAACTTCTCTTTCAATTCCTCCCACTTCCTACAGACAAAGGGGGTGGCCGTGGGTACCCGCATGGGCCCAAGCTATGCCTGCCTCTTTGTAGGTTACGTGGAACAATCCCTCTTCCATACCTACACTGGCCCTAAATCCCACCACTTCGTTACATTGATGACTGTATCAGCGCCGCCTCGTGCTCCCACGAGGAGCTCGAACAGTTCATCCACTTCACCAACACCTTCCACCCCAACCTTAAGTTCACCTGGACCATCTCTAACACCTCTCTCACCTTCCTGGACCTCTCTGTCTCCATCTTGGGCAACCACCTAGAAACGGACATCCATTTCAAGCCCACCGACTTCCACAGCAACCTAGAACACACCTCCTCCCACCCACCTTCCTGCAAAAATGCCATCCCCTTTTTCCAATTCCTTCACCTCCACGGCATCTGCTCCCAGGATGAGGCATTCCACTCCCGTACATCTCGTTCTTCAAGAACCGCAACTTCCCCCACTCAGTGGTCAAGAACGCCCTTGACCATGTCTCCCGCATTTCCCGCAACTCATCCCTCACACCCCATCCCCGCAATAACAACCAAAAAAAATCCCCCTCGTCCTCACGTACCACCCCACCAACCTCCGGATCCAACGCATCATCCTCCGACACTTCCGCCATCTGCAATCCGACCCCACCACCAAAGACATTTTTCCTTCCCCATCCTTGTCTGCTTTCCGGAGGGACCACTCTCTCCGTGACTCCCTTGTCAGCTTCGCACTCCCCTCCAGCCCCACCACACCGGGCACTTTTCCCTGCAACCGCAGGAAGTGCTACACCTGCCCCCACACCTCCTCCCTCACCCCCATCCCAGGCCCCAAGAAGACTTTCTACATCAAGCAGATGTTCACCTGCACATCTGCCAATGTGGTATACTGCATCCGCTGTTCCCGTTGTGGCCTCCTCTACATCGGGGAAACCAAGCAGAGGCTTGGGGACCGCTTTGCAAAACACCTACGCTCGGTTCGCACTAAATGACTGCACCTTCCAGTCGCAAACCATTTCAACTCCCCCTCCCATTCCTCAGACGACATGTCCATCCTGGGCCTCCTGCAGTGCCACAATGATGCTGCCTGAAGGTTGCAGGAGCAGCAACTCATGTTCCGCTTGGGGACCCTGCAGCCCAATGGTATCAATGTGGATTTCACAAGCTTCAAAATCTCCCCTCCCCCTACCGCATCCCCAAAACCAGCCCAGCTCATCCCCGCCTCCCTAACCTGTTTTTCCTCTCACCTATCCCCTCCTCCCACCTCAAGCCGCTCCCCCATCTCCTACCTACTAACCTCATCCCACCCCCTTAACCTGTCCGTCCTTCCTGGACTGACCTATCTCCTCCCTACCTCCCCACCTACACTCACCTTTACTGGCTCCATCCCTGCCTCTTTGACTTGTCTGTCTCCTCTCCACCTATCTTCTCCTTTATCCATCTTCTATCTGCCTCCCCCTCTCTCCATATTTATTTCAGAACCCCCTTCCCCTCCCCCATTTCTGAAGAAGGGTCTAGGCCCGAAACGTCAGCCTTCCTGCTCCTATGATGCTGCTTGGCCTGCTGTGTTCACCCAGCTCTACACCTTGTTATCTCGGATTCTCCAGCATCTGCAGTTCCTATTATGTTTGAATCCCAGGGATTAACTCCGATGAATTAAACAGAAATGAAGTGGATCTCATTGAATCATTGAAACAACAGCTGAAGACAATGGCTGCCTCATGTCTTGTCAGATGTTGATTTGTGCTGTGGTGTTCATCTTTCTCCTGGGCATTGCCTTTTGGGGCTCAGGAGCCCTATCCTGGCATGACTGTCTCTGCCACATTCCCTGTATTTTATTGTTACTGTCCTTTGTGTATTCACTTGCAAGCTTTCTGATTTCATGTTTGTCTCAAAGAAGTTTGCGTGAGAAAAAAAGCTGCTAAAGTAAAGCTTTAAAAATATACATATTCACAAAGTGGGGCCCCACCCTCTGCAAATGCAAGGGATATGTTTAAGATTTGCATTCTTCTTTTGTTTGCATTACCTGGGAACTTGTATGCTTTCTTCATGGCAAGGCCTCAATCCATCAGGGTCAAACTGTCTACTGTTGGAGCCCTTGCTGATTTTTTTTCATTTTTCTTATTCTTTTATCAATTTTGATTTTGCGCTGAAGATGACTTGTGAATGTTGTGAAACAGTTTGTGATCGAAGGAAAAGAACAGATCAAACAAGCCTTTGCTTATTTGTCAGACCAGGTCTGGAAGATAATCACAAGCTGATTCTTGACCAAAAGTGTCCCTACAACCACTGCAATCCAGAAATTGTATTTAAACAGAGAGTTGAAGTTGGCTATTAATGAGGTTAGTACCTGGGAGTTGGTTCCAGCAGGTCTGGAAGAGACTCTAAGTCCAAACAGATGGCAGATGTTGAAATGTAACTGAGGCCTTGGGAATGGACAGTCTATTTAGGAGGAAACAATAAAGACTACAGATGATGGAAGCCAGAGTCCAAAGGTGTGAGGCTGGAGAAGCACAGCAGGACAGACAGCATCACAGGAGCCAGAAAGTCAACGTTTCAGGTCAAAACTTTTCGTCAGGTCCTGACAAAGGGTTTTAGCCTGAAATATTGACTTTCCTGCTCCTTTGATGCTGTCTGACCTCCTGTGCTTTTTCAGCTTCACACTTATAGACTCTCCCTGTTAGGGAGGAACCAGAGTTGGAGTTGTTTTTGAACTGTGTTTTCTGAAGGAAATGAGCTTGGCTAGTATGAAGCAGCATGCCGAATTGTAAGGACCCTGCCGAATCTCCCAGACCAGCTTTTGGAAGCCCAGAGATTAGAAAGATGAATTAGAACCACTACTACCTTTTCCTGAGTGAGCTGAGAAGGTGACCCTGATTGATTACTCCTGAAAAGCAATCAAGCACTCTATGCCCATGAAACTGTCAGAGGCTGGACTGGCGGAGGCTGAGGGCTAACCTTACAGGGATTTATAAAATCATGAGGGGCATGGATAGGGTGAATAGCCAAGGTTTCTTCCCCAGGATGGGAGAGTCCAAATCTTTGAGGACATAGGTTTAAGGTGAGACGGGAAAGATATAAAAAGGACCTAAGGGATAACTTTTCTGTGCGGAGGGTGGTGCGTGAATGGAATGAGCTGCCAAAGGAAGTGGTGGAGTGTGGTACAATTACAACATGCGAAAAGCCTCTGGATGTGTACATGAATAGGAAGGGTTTAGAGGGATATGGACCATTTGTTGGCAAATGGGACTAGATTAATTTGGTCAGCATGGATGAGTTGGTCCAAAGTGTCTATTTCCATAGAGAGTAGGAACTGCCGATGCTGGAGAATCTGAGATGAAACGTTGTGGAGCTGGATGAACACAGCAGGCCGAGCAGCATCAGAGGAGCAGGAAAGCTGATGTTTCGGGTTGAGACTCTTTGCCAGCTTTCCTACTCCTCTGATGCTGCTTGGCCTGCTGTGTCTATTTCCATGTTGTACATCTCTCTGACAGTATAACACATTGTGAAAGCTATTTAAATAATCTGGTCAGTTCCATTAGTTTCTTTCAAAATCCTTTAAATGTGTTTGTTTGTCCATCTGTCTTCTGTGTAAATGATAACAAATGATAACAAATGTTTCAGGTTTAAAGCATAGACATTAATCAGATTATGTTGTTGTTTAATTCTTTTTTTTTCTGCTGTAGCTATTGTGTATATACTAAGTGGTTAAGTTTCTTGTTTGTGATACAAAAACAGTGTCTGAAATTAATTATTCACAAAGTCTGGGATTGATTATTGAATCGTCTGGCTAGGAACCATTGGAGTAACTCTTAGGCACCTCTGATGGTTTAATTTTACTGTGTTGCAAATACAGAGGTAGAAAGGCTGATGTGGTTCTGCCTCCGTGTCTTGACCCCAATAATCAGCATACTTTCTCTCTTAAGATAAATTGTTCAGCTCATTTGAAATTTGACATTCTTTATCAGTACAGATGAAAAGCTGAAGCAAAATGCCTCTCTCTACAGAATATTCATGTTCTGTTCTACCAAGTGACAGTTTTTAAAAATCATATTTTTCTTGGGTGTCCTTGGTGATTGCTTTAAAACACACATTAATTTCATTCAAGATTAGTTGCAGATAACTAGAAATTAATGTTTAGAAACACAGTTGCAATCTAGGAGGTACAGCAACCAGTTTGAGCACAGCACCCTGCTGCAAACAACCCTGTGATAATGAACAAGTTGTTTGCTAAGTGGTAGTAGACTCAATGGTGGAAGTTGCTGAACTAACAGCAGGGGTGTTGTTGAAGGTGTCAAGTATGTGTGCCTGAGAGAAGCAAATCCAGTTCACTGAGTCCTTTGAATGTGCACTAACACTTGAAGAAGGACTGAGGTTCCAAAAGCTGGTGTTTTCAAATAAACCTGTTGGACTATAACCTGGTGTCGTGTGATCTCTGACTTTGTCCACCCCAGCCCAACACCAGCACCTCCACATCATCACTTTTTACAATTTTGACCCCTACTGCATGAAAGAGGAGTTTGCATATGTAAAATGCATTTCATGTCCAAGATGTCATTGAATGCACTGCACCCAATGAAGGGTTTTTTGAAGGAATTACCATTACACAGGACATGGAATGGATTTGTGCACAAAAACTAAACATTAACAAGATCATGACCAGTGACCTTGATTGAGGGATAAATATTGAACAAGACTTAGGAGAGAACAGAGGAACAGAGAAATTAGGAGCAGGAATAGGCAGTTCAGGCCGTCAAGCCTGCTTTGCCATTTAACATGATCATGGCTGATCTTATCCTGGTTTCAACTTCACTCTCCTGCCTGCTCCCCATAGTTCTTTATCCTGCTTTTTGATTTGATTTGATTTGATTTATTATTGTCAAATGTCCCTAAATACAGTGAAAGGTTTTGTTTCAAGTGCGGTACAGGCAGATCATACCATACAAAGATCATAGGGTGATTGAACAGAGTGAGGGATATAAAGTTAGGGCTGCAAAGAAGGTGCACAAAAGCAAGATCTCCATTAGATTTGGAATTTGAGAAGTCCAATCACAAGTCTAATAACATCTGTGCTTGAGCCTGTTGGTACATGTATTTAAGTTTTTGTATCTTCTGCCTGATGGAAGAGGTCGGAAGAGATTATAACTGGGTTGGGAGGGGTCTTTGAAGGGCCTTTCTTGAGAAACATATCTACTTCATTCTTGAATCTGCTGATTGATTCAGCCTCCATTTCTCTCCAAGGGCAGTGAGTTCCATGGATTCACAATCCACTGAGAGAAGCAGTTTTTCCTCATCTCAGTTTTGAACTTATCTCCTCCCAGTATATATCTATGACCTCTTGATGAGACTGACCCACAAGGAAGAACATCAGTTTAACATCCACCCTATTGATCACTGTCAGTATTTGAATACCTCAATCAGATCCCCTCCTCGTTCTTTTGAACTCCAGTGAGTACAAGCCCAAGCTATTCAACTGCTCCTGTTACAACAGCCCCTTCAGCCCTGGAATCAATCTGGAGAATCTCTCCTGAACTACCTGCAGTGTCACCACATCTTTCCTCAAGTAAGGAGACCAAAACTGGATAACTTCCAGGATTCCATTTGCCTTCCTCATTATACACTGCACCTCCGTACCCACTTTCTGTGATTCATAAACAAGGATACCCTGATCCCTCTGCACTGACGTGCTTTGAATCTGCTTCCCATTTAAATAATAGTTTGTCCTTTGATTTTTCCTGCTAAAATGGACACCCTCACACTTATCCACATTAAACGTCATCTGCCAGATTCTGGTCCATTCTCCAAGCCTACCAGTATCCATCAGTAAACTCTTTATCTCCTCATCACTGCCTCCTTTCCCACTTTTTTGATACCATCCACGGATTTTGCTATGTTACACTCTGTCCCTGCTTGCAAATCATTTATATCGATTGTAAATAGTTGAGAACTGAACTGTGCCCTGAGTTACAGTTACAGTTCACCATCCAGAGTAGAACCCATTGTCAGCCAATCCTCTATCCAAGCCAATACTCTACTCTTAACCCCCTGGGATCTAACCTTCTGGGTCAATCTTTTATACAGTGACTTGTCAAATGCCTTCTGGAAATCTAGATATACCACATCCACCTTTTATCCACCTTGCTGGTTACATCCTTGAAGAATGTTAGCAAGTCTGTCAAGCATGCCTTGCACTTCATAAATCCATGCTGACACCGATGATTTGAGCTTTGCTTTTCCAAGTGTTCAGTTATCTCCTCCTTTATGATTGACTCCAGAAACTTCCACATCACAGACTTCAAACTAGCTGCTCTATAGCTTACCACTTTTTGCCTATCTCCTTTTTTGAATAACGGTGTTATATTAGCATGTTTCCATTCCTCTGCTACTTTTCCAGAATCCAGGGAAAGTACCCTTCTCACAAGCCGTCATTATTTCCTGGTTTAAACTATGCCCTACTTCAGAAATACTGTTTGGGGGCCAATAAATCACTCCCACCAGAATATGTATTCCCTTGATTTTTATTTCTACTCAGACTGATTCAACATTTTGGCCCTAGTGTCAACATCATTTCTTAATACAGCCCTGATACTTTACTTAATCAACGAAGCAACTCCACCTCCTTCTTGTCTTTCCTTTTGGAATACTGAGTACCCTTGGACATTTAACTCCTTAGTCCTGATCTTCCTGTACCTACGTTTTAGTAAGCCCCACCAGGTCGGACTCATTTGTCTCTATTTGTGCCATCAGCTCATCAACTTTATTCCAAATACTGCGTGCATTTAGATACAAGGTTTTGAAATAAGTCCTATTGGTTTGTCTTTTTCTTTTACTATACTTTCCACATTCACGATCTTTATTTATTAATCCCTGATAACACTGAGGCTCATTTCTATCATTTACTCCAACTTTCAACTCACATTTTGATATTTTACGATTCCTTCCCTCATCATGGTTGTTAGACTAGCCTTGCCTGTTTTAACCCCTACCTTCTGCTCACTTTTTGACCTACTGCTTTTGTTCCAGCTCCCTTGCCTTATTAGTTTAAATTCACTCAAGTTGCATTAGCAAACCTCCCTGTCAGGATGTTGATGCTCAATTAGTTAAGATGTAATCCATTATTTTTGTACAGGTCCCACCTGTCTTGGAAGAGATTCCAATTATCCAAAAGTCTGACACCATGCCCCCTGCACCAGCTGTTTAGCCTCGTGTTAAGCTGTATTATCTTCCTATGCCTTTCCTCACTATCATGTGGAACAGGGAGCAATCCCAAGATTAGAACATCTTGCCTTCCCTCTCAATCCTTCTCCTCCTGCTTTCCTCCACCACTCTGTAGTGATTGTGATGAGGTCAGCCAGGTGAGCCTCATAGAATAGGAGTTCCGTGATTGGGGCTGTTAAACTGGTCCAATCAGCAATCCCTGGCTGACAGATGTAAACAGGATTGTCAGAGGTTCTGTTCACTCTGAGAAAGCTGAAGAAGACTCCGCACCTGGTTAAGCCTGAACTTCCTGGACCTGGTAGGGGGAGGGCAAAATGGCATCAGGAACGCCAATAACGGACAAAAGACTCTGAGTGAGAGAGACAGTTTATTTCAGGGAATGGCCCTGAATAGGTAAGATGCATAGTTGACACAAGGTTGGGTCCTGTGATGTACAAAATTCAGGTAGGTGAGGCAGTCCTGAACAAGCACGTGGACCACATTAAAGCTGCAAGTTTGCAAACAGGGCAGGAGTAAAACATGCCCGGCCCCTCAGAAGAACCTGAAAGGCTGTCAGAACCCATAGGTTCTCCCCCTCCATCTAGCACCAAAGAAACCTCGGAGTCTAAGATGGACATGGCAGACGTCACAGCCTCAACACATTTACCACCCGAAGAAGAGGATGAACTTCCTCCAAGACGCTCCGGGCTGAACAGGCAAGCTCTGGTCCTGTACACACTGCCTGTGTCTGAGGCTGAGATGGAGGAACCGGACCAGGTGTGAAAACGCCCCACAACTAGCTACAAGAAGAAGAACAGGCCTATGCCTCCAGGCTTAATGGGGGAGGGATGTCGTGATTGTAACGAGGTTAGTCAGGTGGACATCGGAGAATATGAGTTCCCCGATTGGGGCTGTTAACCTGGTCCAATCAGGGAGCCCTAGCTGATAGATATAAACCTGGAGTGTCAGAGGTTCTGTTCACTGAGTGCTGGCTGGGCCAGTGTCAAGAGCTCTCCATGTGTAAATAAAGAGTGACTAGGTGACAGGATACTGGCCTCCGTGGAGTTATTTCATTCTGCTTCCCCTCTCTCTACCCTTCGCCTCCTCTTCCATACCCCCTTGGCTTTCCAATCTACCTCCTGCACTGTTTACACTCACTCTTTCAAGACAATGATTAATATTTGTCCACCCTAACCACAACTCTCTTTTGCCAGTCCATTGCCTGAGCAGCTTAGAATGCCCTTGCCTCCTATTGAGATCAAGTCTCTGATTCGTGCTGGTCAGTCTTGTGCAGTTTGAGCCTCCTGAACTTTAAAGAAAGATAGAGTTGCATTTCTCCACCTTCTTTTAACAGCCACAGGAAATTTTAAAGTGCTTTACCACAAACAAAACAAAAGTATTTTTTAAATGTAGTCACTGTTGTGAATTGGGAAATATGGCAGCTCATTCATACATTAACAAATTTGCAAATGTAAAATAAACAAAAAACTGCTAGAATCTGAAAGAAACGAAAGCAGAAATTGCTGGGGAAACACAGCAGGTTTGGAGTTCCTGATTTTCAACTTACAGCCTAGCTCCCTGAACTCACCTGCAGGACCTTGTCACTCTTCCTGCCTATGTCATTGGTGCCAATTATTCAAGACCAGACCAAACCCCCTCAAAATATACTAGCCTAGATAGCCTAGACCCCAACTTTTCCTTATCTTTAAAGGCGAGTTAAGGCATTGTATTCCAAATGCAATTTGGTTGGTCAAACTACCAGGCTTGAAGCAGAACACACCGTATTCTTATAGGAAGGATATTATTAAGCTAGAGAGAGTTCAGAAGAGATTTATCAGGATGTTGCTGGAAATGGGAGATTTGAGTTAAATAAAAGACCGGATGATAGAATCCCTACAGTGTGGAAGCAGGCCATTCAGCCCACACCAACCCTCTAAAGAACATCCCACCCAGACCCACTGCCTTACCCTATCCCTGCATTTCCCATTGCTAATCTACCTAGCCTGCACATCACTGCAGACTACGGCAATTTAGCAAGGCCAATCCACCCTAACCTGCACATCTTTGGACTGTGGCTAAACAGCAACTGTTCCAATATAGTAACATCCTCTAAATGCACCCTTAGCAAAGGCAAATTCAGTAACATGCAACTCTCCAGTCCAGATGGAAAGAACATCAACAGGAAACTCAGAGAGAGAAAGACAGAGACAGAGACAGAGACAGAGAAAGAACCTAAGTGTTTGCAGCAGCTTCCAAACCCCAATAGCTACTGAAAGTTAAACTAAAATCCTGGTTCTGTGGCAGCTTGACCCCATCTCTTCATGCTGCTTCTATTGTTCCAATTTTAACAAATGACCACAAGGCCTCACAAGCTGTTTACGTTATTGGCTTCAAACAATCTGCTTTCCACCTCTGTCAACCTCTGTTCATAAAAAATACACCTCTTAAAGCCATGGTGTCATCATACAATGTGTAACACGATGTCTGGCTGTTCACATTCCCTCTTCAGTATGTCCTGAGCAGACCTGAGACATCCTTGACTCTAGTTATTGAACTACTCAATGTGAACTATTCAAATTAAACATGAGACTGAAAATAAAAGAAAGATTTTATGTTGCACTTTGTCGAGCCACCAGATGTCTCAAAGTGCAATGTGGTGTCTTTACCTTTTGGATGTATGTGACCTGAGGATGTATGTTTTTGCTTATTATGAGACCTCACAATTTAATGTTACACTTTAATAGCAGGCAAAATGATATCCTGTTTCCACTAGTTGGTATGTCAGTAACTAGGGCTCCCATCAGCTTCCTCTTGTTTGTCATTTGTAAAAATAATTTGGATGCAAATATAAAAAGCATGTTTGCAGATGACACCAAAATTGGTGGCATAGTGGACAGTGAAGAAGGTTTTCTAAGATTACAAAGGGGTCTTGATTAAATGGGTCAATGGGCTGAAAAACGGCAAATGGAGTTCAATCTGGATAAATGTGAGGTATTGCATTTTGGTACGACAAACAAGGGTAGGGCTTATATAATTACTGGTAAGGCCTTGGGTGGTGTTACAGAACAGAGGGACCCAAGGGTTCAGGTACATAATTCTTTGAAGTTTGGTGGTGAAGAAGGGGCTTAGCACTCTTGCCTTCATTGCTCAATGCTTTGAGTATAGGAGTTGGAACTTCATGTTGAAGTTGTACAGGACATTGGTGAGGCCTCTTTTGGACTACTGTGTGCTGTTCTGGCTGCTCAGTTATAGGAAGGATATCATTAAGCTGGAGAGGATTCAGAAAAGATTTACCAGGATGTTGCTGAGTATGGAAGGTTTGAGTTATAAAGAAAGGCTGGATAGGCTGGGACTTTTTCACTGGAGCGAGGGAGGCTGAGAGGTGACCTTACAGAAGTTTAAAAAATATTTCGGGGTATGGATAGGATTAATGGTAAATGTCTTTTCTCAAGGATGTGGAATTTCAAGACAAGGGGGCATATTTTTAAGGTGAGAAGAGGGCGATTAAAATAAAAGTTCAAGGCAATTTTACACAGAGGGTTGTTTGTGTGTGGAATGAACTTCCCGAGGAGGTGGTGAATGCGGGCACAGTTACAACTTTTAAAAGACATTTGGATAAGTTCACGAATAGGAACGGTATGGAGGGATATGGGCCAGGGGCAGGTAGGTGAGACTAGTTTAATTTGGGATTATGTTTGGTTGGACCAAAGGGTCTGATTCTGTGCTCTATGACTCCATTAGAAAGTTGGGAGACAGATGGGGAGAAACTTCTTTACTCAGAGTTGTTAAGATTTGGAGTGTGCTGCCTCGGACAGTGGTGGAGGCAGATTCAACAGGAGGTTTTAAAAGAGAGCTGGACATATTTTTGAAAGGGATGAAGTTAGGGGGAGATAGGGCTGGAGAGTGGGACTAGCTGGGTTGCTGTTTCAGGAGCCAGTACAGATACGATGGGCTGAATGTCCTCCTTTTGCAATATAAAATCCAATGATTTCAAAAGAACAGAGGGATTGGGATCACAAGCTGTAGAGCTGGATGAACACAGCAGGCCAAGCAGCATCAGAGGAGCAGGAAGGCTGACGTTTCGGGTCTAGACCCTTCCGCCCGACCAAAGAGCTAGGACAGGCTGTAGGGGCCGAATGCCCCACCCCCGGCGGTTGTCTCCAGTTGTTGCTGATTGGGAACAAAAACAGAAGTTGCTGGAAAAGCTCAGCAGGCTTGGCAGCATCTGTGAAGGGAAAAAAAAATCAGAGTTAGCGTTTCAGGTCCGGTGACCCCTTCCCCAGGACTTGCGACGTCTTCCCTTCACAGGTTTACAGCATCCGCAGCTCCCTTTCGGTTCGCATGTTGCAGCTTGAGAGTTTGGTTCCCAAACCCCGGCAGGGGGCGCGCTTTGGCCGCTACCCCACCCCTCCCCACCCAGACAGACAGAGAGAGAGACAGAGACCCACCCAGACAGGCAGGGGCAGGGAAACCGAGAGCCTCCAGCGCAGAGCAGGCAGCAGCTGGACACGCAGCAGCGATCCCGGTAAGTTTCAAACTTCCCCAACTGGTGCTAAAGTTTAGGGAAAGTTTCTCTTGGCTGTTCTGGGCGGGGGGGATATGGGGGTTCTTCTCAAACCCGGGCAGATCCTCAAGGGACTTTATATTTTTTTTAAAAAAAAGACAAAAACCGAGAGAAACAACGAAAAAAAATTGTTAATCGGAAAGAGAGTGAGGCTGCCCCAACCGAGAGGTTCAGGAGAACGGGAATCAAGATTCGGCTGATACTTTCGATCCTTCGGAAGAACAAATTCTGGCGAGGAGCAGCTCCCTTCAGGCTGAGCCGCGGCTGCTTCTGGCCTCTCGGGGGTTTTGAGCATGTTGTCCTTGGAGATGGTTTCACTGGGGTCGTGTTCTTGTTCAGGTAGTGTTGGCCCTTGCTAGTGGTGAGTCTATTCACGTGAATAGGCTCACGACATCATGGTCTCTTCGTCCTCTATCTTGAGGAATTCTTGGGCTGAGTGGTTGGAGTAAACATTACATCGGACAAACAGGAAGGAAACTAACAACAAGAGTACATGAACACCAAGTGGCTACAAAAAGACATGACCAATACTCACTCATCTCAATCCACATGGACAAGGAGAACCACGACTTTGACTGGGACAATGCCAAGATCCTGGGACAGGCTAGGCAGAGACAAGCACAGGAATTCCTGGAAGCATGACACTCCACCAAGCAGGCTATTAATAAACACATTGAATTCGACCCCATATACATTCCACTACGAAGGAAACCCAGAAGTGAGGCAATCCATCGCGATGGACCCCAGAGTTTAAAAACCAGGCGGGAAAACACACCGACGCTTCATTAGAGGCTGCACTGAGGATGTTACCAAGCGCAGTAACGAAACATCTGCGGAACAACAAACCAGCTCAGCGAGCCAACCGGCCTCAACATAGATTTGCATTTCTCTGGTGTTTTTTTCCACAGCCGCATGAAATTTTGAAGTGCTTTACAACAAACAGAAAAAAGTACTTTTTTTTAACTGCAGTCACTGTTGTGAATTGGGAAATACGGCAGTTCATTCATACGTGAGCAAGTTTGTAAACACAAAATAAAACAAAGAACTGTGAATGTTAGAAATCTAAAACAAAAGCAGAAATTGCTGGAGAAACACAGCAGGTCTGGCAGCATCTGTGGAGAGAGAAACAGAGTTAGTGTTTTGATTCCAGTGATCCTTCTTCAAAACTATTCTTCAGAACTGACCTGCTGAGTTTCTCCAGCAATTTTGGATTTTGTAAGTTTCGACACATCGCCACATGACAATCACCAGACAGATAATCATTTCTATCTGGTCATCGGGCAGTACAGTGGCTCAGTGGTTAGCACTGCTGCCTCACAGCGCCAGGGACCTGGGTTTGATTCCATCCTCAGGTGACTGTGTGGAGTTTGCACATTCTCCCTGTGTCTGTGTAGGTTCCCTCTGGGTGCTTCAGTTTCCTCCCACAGTCCAATGATGTGTAGGTTAGGTGGATGAGCCATGCGAAATGCGGGGTTACAGGGATAGCATTGGAATGGGGGTGGGTGCCCTTTGAAGGACTGGTGTGGATTTGATGGGCCAAATGGCCTGCTTCCATGCTGTGGGGATTCAATTATTTCTGTTTTGTGATATTGAATGAAGGGTAAGTATTGGCTAGGACAGTAACTACTCCCCTGCTCTTCAAAATAGTGTGCCTGGGATCTCCTCTATCCTCCTGGGAGGACAGATGGGATCTTGGTTTACTGTCTCATTTGAAAGCCAGTACCTCTAACAGTGCAGCACTCCCTCAATCAGTCAAACTCTTCTGAATCACCTGTAATGCATTCACACCCTTCATTAACTAAGGCAACCAAACTGTACACAGTATTCATGGTGTTGGCGCACCATGCCCTATATAACTGAACCATAAAGTCCTAACTTTTCAGTTCAATTCCTCTCATAACAGCTAGAATTCCGTTAGCCTTCCTGACTACTTCCTGTACCTATCTACTAACTGTTTATGATTCTTGCAGTGGAACACTTAGATCCTTCTGCACCTTGGAATTCTGCAGTTATTCTCCATTGAAGTAGGACTCTGCTATCCTGCCAAGGTAAACAACTTGACATTTTCCCATGTTTTTCTCTATCTGCCAGATTTTCGCCCAGTCACTGACCCTATCAAACACACCTGCAACTTCCTTATGTCCTCTTCACAACCTATTTTCCTCCATGTGCTTGTGTCATCTGTAACATTAGCAACTGTGCCTCAGCTCCTCTTTTCCAAGCAATTGATGGAAACTGGCAAAAGTTGTGGCCCCAGCACAGATTCCCATGAGACACCGCTTGTGCCATTCAGATAAAGACCCATTTATACACACTGTATTGACAGTTAATTGTCAACCATGTGAATAAGACAGCCCTACACTACATGTTTTATTTTCCACAATTACCTCTGATGTAGCACCTTATCAAATGTCCTCTGGACATTCAAATATAGCACATTTACAAGCTTCCCTTAATCTGAAACATATGCCATCTCTTTAAAGAACTCCAGTACCTTGGTTCAACATAACTTCACTTGTACAAAACTATGCTGTCCCTTCATGATTTACCTTCAGGTTTTCTAAGTTCCCAGCCTTAACTTCTGTTATGATTGATTCTAATACCCTCCCCACACCAGACATCAAACTGACTGTCTGATAGATTCTACTTCACTGTGGAGGTCAGCTCATTGTTAACCCTGAAAGTGAATTATCAATTTGAATTCTTACAGCCCTTTTCATCGCGATATAGACATTCCGTATTCTTTACAGTTAATTATGTACTTTTGATGGGTAGTTCCGGTTGTAATTTAGAAAATGTGGAAGCTGGTTTGTGCAGAGCGAGATCCCACAATCAGCTTCGATTGAATAAAAAAAGCCGAAAGAACACCCTCCTTCCAGCCCTGCCCGACTCCTCATTCTCTCCTCACCCTCCCTACTCCATGCCCCACCACTAATCCCCACCCTCCCCATTTCCTCAATACTACTCTCCGGATGCTGGAAATCAGAAATAAAAACAGAAATTGCTGGAAAAGCTCAGCAGTTCTGACAGCACCTGTGGAGAGAAATCAGAGTTGATGTTCCGGGTCCAAAACTTCTTCAGACCCTTCTTCAATTGAATGTTTGTAGAGGGACACACTTAGCTGGAAGAGTGGGAAGCTCCTTTGGCTGGAAAAAAGTACCAAATCTGTGATTTATCTTCGTTTGGCAAGGAGGTGAGAATTTTAAACCATGATCTTAATCATGCTGGACAGACACAAGTTGCTAAATGGCCTCCCTCCAGTTCCTGGTCCTAAAGAGATGATAGTTATGGAACCTGTTTAATGCTGACAGAGGCAGGTCCTGTTCTGAGGGAACTGTGTGGTAACAGTGGAGGACACAGATGTCAGAAAGTAAGGAGTTGAGGGTGTGAGTAGGGAGTGGTGAAATTTGTACAGTACGGAGATTAACATTCTTGGGGCCTGTTTAATTGAGAGTTTCTCTGTTCCTGCCAACACCCACTTAGCTGTGATGCCAATTGCATTCAGGACAATTCCCAAATTAACATGGTGTCATACCCAACTCTGGATGGCCCAGAGTAGTTCGCAAATTCATTTGGAAGATGGGCATTGTTGCCTGTCAATTTTTGACAATGCAGCAGCCCCTCAGCAATGGCCCTCCAACAGTGCGGTGCTCCCTCAGCACTGACCCTCCGACAGTGCAGCAGTCCCTCAGCAGTGGCCTTCCGACAACGCGGCGCTCCCTTAGCACTGACCCCCCCCCCCCCCCCACCCCCGCAGTGCGGCGCCCCCTCAGCACTGACCCCTCCTCAGTGTGGCGGGCACTCCCTCAGCACTGACCCCCCCGCAGTGCGGTGCTCCCTCAGCACTGACTCCCCCCGCAGTGCCCATTCCCTCAGCACCGGCCCTCGGACAGCGCGGCGCTCCCTCAGCACCGGCCCTCGGACAGCGCGGCGCTCCCTCAGCACCGGCCCTCGGACAGCGCGGCGCTCCCTCAGCACCGG